>APFE030937594.1:0-45869 GCA_000404065.3 Pinus taeda
TTTCCAGCAGCATATATGGCTTCAAACATAGGCTCATAATATGGTGAACGAGCAGCATTAAAGGGAATATCAGCATCCAATGGTCATCTAAAGTGGGCTGCATTTGAGGTCTAACAATTTCAGGACCATGTGCATCTAATGGAGAGGAGGCCGGAGTGAAAAAACTTTTGATAGTCACATCACGGTCACCCTTTCTCATTCTACCCTTTCCCTTATCTTGACTAGGAGGAACATATCGGAAAGGATTGGATGCATTGGTTTGAGCCTGAGGGATAGAGCAAGAATCCTCAAAATCATAATGGGGGTTGGAACCCATCATTCTTTGTATCTCCCTCTTCCTCCCAATTTCAGCCTGTATTTCTTTTTGCCTAGCCTTATCTTGTTTAAATTTCTCATTGCTAGCCAACATAGTCTGCCTAACCTCCCCAAGTTCAGGTGATTCACATGGGGTAATTTGGCCTCTAATCCCTGCCAAGTGTAGCTTCAGCCTATTAATGCCCCCTGGACCATCCTTAATTAACCTATGGCAAAATTTGCAATGCATTGAACTCTCAACCATTTCAACATATGCCCATGCAGGATCTCTTGATTTAGGTGCCATTTTTGGAATAGGGAATGAAAGCAAACAATCTGAAAATGAAAAAAAAAAAAACCTTGATTCAATGTTCATTCATTTGACAAAAAACAGTCTCTAAACTTTCTAGACATGCACCTCAAATTTACTAAGCTAAAACAGATTTATAGAGGTCAAAAAAAATACCTCCAGGCACAAACTGCCTCCTCAAACTTGCTCCAAGAATCAGCTCCTCAATGCTGCTCCAAATGGCTGCCCAAGAAGCTCCTCACTCCAGCTACAATGCTCCTCCAAGACTCCTCAAGTGCTGCTCCAAAACAAGCTCAAGAACTCTCAAGAAATGCTCACTAACTCTCAAAGAAGACTCTCACTCAAATGCACAAGACTGCTGTGAGAGAATGAGAGCTCTTGGGTTACTTAAATAGCTTTTGGGAGGGGGATATGGACCCCAAAAATGTTTTAGAAAATTCATAAACCACTTGGAGTCCACCAAAACCCTAAAACCCAACTATAAACTGCTTGAAATCCGTTTTTTTCATCTTGCTGTCCGTCCGGTTCGGGGTTTAGGTGACTCGGCCGAGTTAAAGCGGGACCCGGCCGGGTTGACCGAGTCATCCATGACCCGGCCGAGTCATTGCCTGACTCGGCCGGGTCATGGATGACTCGGCCACCCGAGCCGTTTCATAGGCCGGGTCAGACTCCCAAGCCTTAACCCGGATCGACCCGGCCGGGTTGATCATGACCCGGCCGTTTCTTAAAACACTGGATCATAACTCATGACCCATCAAGATAACTACCATATATGATGAATCCCCAAGAATGTTAGGTTTCGCAAGAAACAATCCAAACAAACCAACTGTAAATTTATAGAAGCAAAATGAAGTAAGAAAAGTGAGCAACGCTATTAGTATAAGAGGCTTAGGGTTTGGGTAGTTTATTGTTTTTTAATTATTTTTTCTTATTTTGTGTTTTCTAATGCCTGGTCCTTTCCAACAGGCTGATGTGTCTATCATGTATGACAGATACGATCTCAGTCGAGAGTATGACTTGATTGCTAACTTGGACCATTTTTTAGCATATCCAAGTCAGAATCAGCCAAATTGATCTAACTTGGTCGATTCTGACTACACTGAATAAAATGTATCAAGATAAGATGTATGGTATTTAATGTTTGAAGCTTCCACAGTGAATTAGATTGACATTATTGGTTTTCGGATTCACTGTGTTGGAGTAGTTAATGTCAAAGATGTATGGTGATCTCCATTTTAATAAATATTTGCTTTATGCATATGGGAGTTCGATTTGGTACTCCCATATCAATAACATGGTTGCTTGTACTTTCTTGTCTACTTTCTCTTGTATATTTATGTATGAATTGATGGGCATATTCTGGAATATAATATGGTATCAATGTGGGATGGTATGTGGGACTCTGAAAGACAGAGATTTGTTCAAAGAACAAAGAAATCTTGTCAATGTCAAATAATATGATAAGATAAGATAATTATATCAATGTGCAATGAATGACCAAAAAGGTAAGACATTGACACTGTAGAGAAATGTGTAATCAGTCATAAGCACCTGCATGAGTACCTAAGGCTACTCTGAAAGCATAAATAATGCTAAATGAATAGATACATGACAAATACATAAAAGAGCATGATAAATAATGTCAACATAAAGAAAGAAGAGGTGTAGGGGCTAGATATAACAAGAAGAACCTAGCTCAATATCAAAATCACAGTAGGTGCAGCGGGAGAAGAAAAAACCATGTCGCCATTAGTCGCCAAGAAGGGCCAATGCAAAACTTGACAATGTCATCTGAAGAATCCAAAGAGAGCCCAAGGGGGGCATCCTGGGGTGAATGCTTATCATTAACTGAAACTCCCCTAACACTAAGGCTGTCAAAAATAATATGGTAATGAAACACTGGTGGGTAGTACTCAATGAGGGGTGAGTCTGCCTCTATGGTCTCATAGCAATGGATGTATGTCCCAAAGGCACATGAGGCACAAATTCAAATCCACAAATTATATCTGAATGTAACAAAAGTTGAAATTTAGAGTTAAACATTGTAAAAATTTATAATAGAGCAAATGTTAGCATCAGTTGATCTATTGTTTCATGGCATCAAAGACTTTGAAATCCCGCCATAGATGGCAAAGGATATTTGATAGCAGCAAGATTAATATTCAAAAGGAAACAACAATGAAAGAAAGGAGATTATTGTTCAGAAGGCCACAGAAAAACAAGTACTTTTGCAGACCAAAAGTCACATTAATGTTGTTAAATTTTCGTTGAACCTAGCATCCGGCACTTTATTCACCTAGCAAATTACAAATCTACTGAATAAATGCATAACTAGTTTCTTAACACAATTAACAGAAGCAAAAATTAAAGCAATCTCAAGCACAAGTGACATAAAAATTCTGCCCAATCAACAGTTCTTCATTAATAACTCATAACCTACTTGGGTTCCTAACCTGGGATAATGGCCCAACTGAAGAAAACTACAGTTACAACATACCATGGATCTGACAAGCAGATCAAGCCCTAGATCTATTCTTGGTCTCCTTGGCTGATCTGGATTTCCAATACTGCACTTTTGAACTTCGTCAGACCCAGCACACAAGAATGGAAATCCTTCTCCACTCACCAATGAGATGCCTCTCAATGTCGTGCTGTTGCATGGTGTGTCTTTCTCCTCTCCTTCACCTTGCTTTTATAATTTTACATTGAGCTAAATCCCTAAACCTAATCTCCAAAGTGATTCAAGGCGGAGATTAGATCTCGCCTCACTTGAGATCAATTTTTCTTGAGATTAAAACATAACCACTATAGTAAATACTTTATTTTTCCTAAGTTTCTTTAGCTCAATAGCCAACATAATTAATTATGTGATTTTCCTAAGTTAGACTTGGGCTAAGTTACAATATAAACTTACTCATTCTTGAGCAAGTTTCCTAACTTGACTTTGGGCAAACTTTCGCACACCCAGACACTTAGGCCTGTAAAGAGGTACCTGCCCTAGCTACAACCATCAACGCTACCTCTAAATGAGGGAGGTAACTCTACTACCTAGAGCTAGCTTCAATCCTCGAACTACATCTGCTGCCATGGCTACTCCCTCTAAACTGAAAGCCTTCCCAGCCACCTGGTTCATAATTATCCTCGAAGGCCTGCTCCCTTGGACTTGTTCCTAGAAGCCTCTTGCTCCTAAGCATCCCGTAAGCTCATCTCCTACCAAGAGACCTTCTTGACAGAGTTGGAGGGATCTGCTAATTGTTCCTTCCCACCTAAACCTAAAGGCACTCCCTTTGAATAGCTCGACCTTTGGAGCTACCTGTTCCTTGTTTCTATCACTGCTCTACTCATTTCCATTGCTCGAATAGGCTATCCCTCTAGCCTATACAAGTTTCTCTCTCTAATTCCAATGATGTGGCCCCCGTCAAAGATAGATCCCATGGGTCTAATCAGTGCTTGTCCATCATGGAATGCTACACAAAACCCCTTCTTCTCTATCATAAACACTGAGAGGAAGTTCCACCTGAGTTCTACTATCCACAGCACATCCTTCTCTTCCAACCTACCTTCCAACTCGAGACGAAATATCACTATTCCAAACCCCTTCATTGCATGTTTGGTATCAACACCAAACTCCACATGCAATTCTAAATCCCACTTGGTCATGCTATCAAATAGCTCTCGTGCTCCTGTCATGTCGCATGGCTCCACTATTCAATAGCCATGCACCAACTGGTAAGGTGCCCAAGGAAAGGTAGGAAATAAGTGGAACATAGTTTCAAACTTCCTAACAAACTATTCCACCTGAGCTTTTGTCAACGCAGCTACAATTGAGTGCATACCCTTTCCTCCCATCTTCCTCTCTAGAAACTACAAAGCATAGGGTCTCGTCTTATGTCAGGAAAAACACTTGACCTTAGTCAAGTCCTTCTTCTTTGGTTGTGAGGTTGGCTCCTCGCTCCTATTGCTAGAACCTTTTCCTTTGTTCCACACTACCCAGCTGGCAAGAGCAAGATTCTCATCATCACTCTTGTGTTGGCCTACTAATAGAGATTTCTCCCAAATCTCCTCGTGGATGAAATCATCCCACGGTCTATCCCAATCAGGAAGTTTCTCTTGTGCCACAATGCCCTTGATGAAAGGAACCCATGGCTTAGTGAAGGCATTCAAGGTCGTCCTTACTAATGCCATGATCCATGACTGGGAATTGACAATGATTCTTTAGGCAAAGGCACGCAACACAACAATCTACATCTAGAACTAGTGTCCTCAGAAGATCTTGTAGGACAAGACACTAGAAGAGACATTCATTGGTGTGAAGCTTGAGGTGAGTCATTTTCGTATCTTTGGTTGTCCAATTCACATGCATGTACCAATAGAGAAGAAGATCGGCTTGGAGCCCTCCAAGCAGGAAAGCTTTATGTGTAGGTTATAGTGAGAGTATCTATATTCTAGAATAGAGGAAGATAGTAGTGAGCAAAGGATGTAACATTTGAGGAGGACCTTGCATCTGGGAAGTCCCATGAGCCTAGGTTTAAGTGTAGGTTATAGTGAGAGTATCTATATTCTAGAATAGAGGAAGATAGTAGTGACCAAGGATGTAACATTTGAGGAGGACCTTGCATCTGGGAAGTCCCATGAGCCCTGAAGGTTGAGCCAAGATCAACACAAACATCAATGGGTTCTAATATGAGACTACAACCTTCAAGTGAGAAGGAGGAGACATTAACCCATACCAGTTCTATCAAAAGACTTCAATGGTCCACTCAAACATTGAGAGGTGCTCAGAAGTATGTTGAGGTTCCTAAGAGCACATTTAGAGAAAGTGAACCTCTAAAGAAGTTTCAAAACTACATGGCTTTTAATGAGCAACATCATATATTTACATCCTTCTAGCTTTCAAGAGGCAACAAACTAGCATGTTTGGTGAGATGCCATGCTGTAGTACACCTCCATCATGAAAAATGATGTGTGGGACATAGTACCAAGACCAAAGCGAAATTCGATAGTAACTTCCAGGTGGCTCTACAAAATCAAGCATGTTGCAAAGGGCAACATCAGAAAGTTCAAGGTGAGGGTGGTGAGAGGGTTCTCGTAGAGAAAGGGAATGGACTATGAGGACACATTTGCTCCAGTCAATAGGTACACTAAGAGCACATTTAGAGAAAGTGAACCTCTAAAGAAGTTTCAAAACTACATGGCTTTTAATGAGCAACATCATATATTTACATCCTTCTAGCTTTCAAGAGGCAACAAACTAGCATGTTTGGTGAGATGCCATGCTGTAGTACACCTCCATCATGAAAAATGATGTGTGGGACATAGTACCAAGACCAAAGCGAAATTCGATAGTAACTTCCAGGTGGCTCTACAAAATCAAGCATGTTGCAAAGGGCAACATCAGAAAGTTCAAGGTGAGGGTGGTGAGAGGGTTCTCGTAGAGAAAGGGAATGGACTATGAGGACACATTTGCTCCAGTCAATAGGTACACTTTGATTAGAGTAGTTATGTCTTTAGTTTCATTTAAGGGATGGTGGATGCATTAGATAGATGATTACTGCTCTTTGTAGTACATCAAGACTACATCATATTCAATCCGAATGATGTGGTAACCAATGAGACTGCATCTCTCTTCTCATAGGTCTGCCGAGGGTTTTTGCCATCAAAGAAACTCATCGAGATAGTATAGGTCATCTTTATGTAACCCTAACTACTGCAATACATTGTGTCGAGGTTGCTACAGGTATATCATAGTATGTGTGAAGGCCGAGGGTATTCTATTCATAGTGACTGTGTCCTCATGCCCAGAATCATCACTTCACTTGAGTACGCAGATCACACGCTCCCTGATCTACTCTTATCCATCTGAGGCCATCACAGGTATGTCGAGAGGAAGATGATCTAAGTTCTGCTACTCCTTATACCCATCTGAGGCAGCGGAACCCTAGATCTATCCACAGAGAAATGCGGATTTGTTGCTCCTTAGACAATCGAAAACACAAAAATAAAATGCAAGTTATGTTCCTCCTAGTCTGCCGCTTCTTCACCCAATCACCTGCTCCTTAACTGCAGCTCTTTCATGCGAGCTTTCAGAGGCATACGAATTCTATCTCTCGGTGTAATTGCGTTGACCCTTCGTGGGTATTTATAGTGGTGAGGCTTCCCTATATGAGCCGACGTGATCCATGAACCAACGTGACTATTGCTTCAAGCCGACATGACATGTATTTATTTAATTCATTTATTTGGAGCTGACATGACAATCTCCTTATCGTTTTGCTTGCAGACTTTGATAGGCTTGCTTTCAGGCATTGATCTTGGCCTTGGAGGGTTGTTACACAACTTTGAAGACTTGTACATATTTACATGAACTCATGAAGAGTTTTTATACACATGACATGACTCTTTGATATTTAAATAAATCCTAAAGACATCAAGAAGAAGTCTTACCTAGAGACATTTCTTTCTCATGAAACCCATGTAGAAAGATTACAAAAATAATTTATTTCCTTTTATTACATCAAATACAAAGATCATGTCACTATGAAGACCGAACCTAGTTACACTTTCTTCAACACTTCCTCTTAACTAGGGAGGTATTCATAATGTTACTTGGTCATTCTCGATCTGAAGAATTTCTCATAAGAAGAATCGGATTTGCCATCCATATGTTATAGCATCATTTCAACCCACATTGTTTCCATTTAGCAAGGCCTTGACTAACAGCTCTATCTCTCACTTAGATCAGAGCACACAATGTTGGCGAGACCAATGACTGATAGACACACATCATCATTGTCTCTCTTAGGGTCATACCCACCCGGGTGTTCTCTGGGTATGCCCTACTAGGACTATTCTCATCTTGGGTTCCCAGCCCTCAAGAATACCGGTCCTCTTGCCCACTCTTGTCTTGGATGCCCTACCACATCCTCAAAGAGTGTTAGATGCCAGATGATTACACAATCCTCCATTCTTTCTTTTGAACTGAAGACAAGAATGTCGTGTCTAACTCTCCCTCTTAACCAGGGAAGAGTTCTAAGTTTCTCTTTACTCAGAAACTTGCTCAAGTTCCATTGCTCATAGGAACTTTCCAGAGCTCCCTCGTACCCAGGGACTCTATCATCAGTGCTTTATAGGGTCTTCTAGTTGACTGACAATTCAAGACTTCGATGTCCTCAATTTCTTCACATGTAGGGTTCAGCCATCCATCACTTTCCTCTGTCATGTCATTCTTCTTTTCCGAAAAGTATCCTCCTTGGCTTTACATCTGGGGCTTCCTTCATAAGCTCATATGTCTACACTTTCCTTCAACAGTGATTGCTCTGGATCACCAGGTACATAGTTGTGACATCCTTCACAACTCTCCATTCTTTGATCCTGCACACATACCCAAAATTTTCCAAGAGGTTAGAAACCAAAAACAAATTACATATTACCTTTTGGTGATGGCTTTTTTCAGTGACATCTTCTTTGTGGGTATCAACATCCTGCATACATGTTGACACATCTCCCAACGATATCTGTTGTCAAGGGTCTTCATTTTTTCAGACTTCCATCAAATTCTTAGAGAGAGTTAGTCTTCAATCTTGATTAAAGGAAGGATGAATTGAGAACTCCAATGTTTATTGGAGATAGAAAGAGTCTTACTCTGAGTTAACTTGTCAATCAGAACTCGAGTTCTAAATTTGAACTAGGCCTCCTTGCATGTTCAAATTGGTTCTATAAAGAGGAGGGCAAAGGCACAAGGAATTCATTGTTTTGTGCACAAAGGCTTGTGTGACAAGACAGAGCTCATGAGTTTGCAAGAGAGCCTTGATTGTGGAATTCGCAGAAATTGTTTCCTAAGAAATAGGAGGAACAAGTGCGCTAGAATTTAAGAGTTGGTTGTGCGCAGAGAACAGGAGTTGGGTCCTAAGAAATAGGGCTGCCAAGTGCACAAGGAAATAGGGATTTTCCCTATAAAAAAGGAGTTGATCTGTGCTAGAGAATAGGGGCTCAAGTGCACTAGGAAATAGGAACCTAGCGCACAAAGATTAAGGAGCCTCTAGTGCAAAGATCAGGAGAAGAAGAGCAGGTTTTGCAGAGCAAGTCAAGGAGGCAGCAGAGGATTGGTTGCGAGCTAGAGGGCCGAGATAAAGCAGTGATCAAGGTAGGCCGAGATCAACTATATCAGCTGAGATTTGAGAGAGAAGCAGAATGCTTTCTCAAAGAGACAGATTGCTTTGTAATAGATCCAAGTGCTCAAGAACAATCAATAAAATAGCCACATCAAGCAAGCAGGCTTTCCCTCTTGGGTTTCCTGAGAAAATAAGTGTGTCAATTTGTGCATGTGTTTTTATCTCTGTGGTTTTATTCCGCTGTTTCTAATTTGTTAAGAAACTCTGTATCTTGGTGAAAGTAAACTTGGTTTCAGTTTTCAGTTATTCATCTAAGTAGTTGCAGAGTTTCATGGAAAATTAACAACAGGGTAGAGAAGAGACCAATGGTCCTGGATTACATTCCTACAGACTCACTGGTGGCTGATATTTTAATGAAGCATCTAGAATAGGGGAAGTTCAAGATGATGAGAGCTCAGCTTGGATTGGTGGAGAAGACATTCCTAATTAAGAGGGAATGTTAGTTTACTAGGTTTCTCCATGCCTATTCTCCAGCTGATTTCTGTAATACCCTTAAACAACAAAGTTTCCCAGATTTTAGGAGCAATTTTTTTTACATTGTTGATGTATTAGTGATTAATCCTCTTGTTTGTCATTTCCTATTTTGTCATTCCCTATCTATTCTGCAATTCTTCATTCAATGGCCTTCCTATTATGTTATGATTTATATAATGAGTTTTAGACATTTTTTTCAGATGAAAAGCAACCCAAATAATAAAGACCTTTTAAATCATAAGCTGGAGAATTGCATAAAACGAAAGACCAACTTTCTAGCAAACAAATAAAAAGAAGAACAGCAGTATCTTGAATCAAAAATTACAACACATGCGAACATTAAATGGATAAAAGCTCATCGCCTATTTATGCTGAAATAATAAATGCTACATTTTCACCCTCCAAGAGATTGGCCACACATTACATACAAACTATTAAAAAGCAAAATGAGGGAACACGAAATGCTTTTGACACACCCAGCAGAAGAGTGAACTCACACATCAGACGTCGTTATCATGAGAGTTGAAAATCTTAACCCAAGTGAAAAAATGGCCTGCAGATTATAAAGCAACATGACGTATTTTTATGAGAAATGACAAAGTCATTTAATTAATAAAGCTAAAACATAAAGCATTCATAAATTATTTACTTCTAAATATGGCTAAACCTTGGGATGCAATATAGTGAAAACTAAAATACACATTTTTTTTCTAATTTTAGTACACTTAATACTAGGTTATCTTAAAACTTCTCGTGTGAGAAAAAAGTATTCTTGTTGATTACTCTATTCTGTGTTAGTTGCTTTAAAAGCTGAAAATCTAGCTTTATCTTCAATCTCCAACTTTGTGTCAAGTCTGTATCATGAACATGTACTATTGATAAATGTGTATGATCTTATCAGTTGGTATTACTGGCTCTCACACTAGTCTTTTTCAAAGTCTGTCTCCACATCTAGGTCTGCATCAAGGTCAATCTCCAGCAATGTGTTTTCCAAGGAGGTCTTCACACTATTTTTCTCCAATACTAATTTCCTTTTTTTAGATTTTCTTTTTCCTTTAGAGCCAAATCAACCATTTATGGTTTGCCAGGCTGACCAGTGTTACCAAAGCACAAAACAACAAGGAAAAGGAGTACTAGAAGTGCTCCTTCCCAAAAAAATCCCGAATACTGGGTGCATATATATATATATATTATATATATAGATATAGATAGATAGAGAGAGAGAGGGAGAGTAGCATCTCACTCTCAACACACTGTATTAAACTTAGTCAGAAAACACAATGACACGGGACATGGAGAACATGTTATATATATATATATAAACTTGTGAATTACACATACAAAAATGAAATACAGAAAAAGATTCAATTGTTTTTAAAATTTAGAAACTAAAACATTTACAATTTTATATGGTGATGATACACATTCAATCCTACAACTTTTGCTCTTGACCCTGCTGTCTTGCTAAAATAGTGTTTTCTTTAGCATTTAAAGCTGTTGTTGCACTTGCGTCCCTGCTTCCAACAGATGGAACACTAGCAGAACCTGAAGAAATTGGAGGGGAGACAACACTAGAGGAGCATTCATCACTTTCCTTTCATCTTTTTCAGCTGCCCTTGGTGATTGAAGCATGATTTCTTTGAAATGAGGAAGACAATGGACTGTTGTTGGAAAAAACTAAAAGATTGGTGGACAAATCCACTTGCCCAGCATTTGGAATCCCTTTTAACACTGCACAATAACCCTCAGCTGCACTCCAAAATGTCTCACACCTCCAGCTTGTTGAGTAAAATAAGCTCAAATGAAAGGAAAAACATGCTTTTAGGGGATGCGGGCCTCCTTTATGGGGGACACGGTGAGGGCACATGTCCGACATGTGTTTGGCACGTGTCTTGTGAACAAGACATGTGTTAGACATGTGCCCTCACATATCAATTTCTACGGTCCCTATTTGGACGTGTCATGTTACTTAGATATTAAATGATCTCATGACCCATGCACATATAAGTGGATAAAAGCCCAAACCCATGTCCTTCAAATTAAACAAACCCCAAGGGTTAGCTCAATTGAATGAACCATCCACCAATGCATGTTATTGATATGGAAACCTAGGTCACAAGTTCAAATCCAATTGAGATCCTTAGGCTTACAAACCACCATTGCAACTGGCGGTTGAGATACCCTCCATGCAAATATTTCAGTGAAGAGGAAGGGATGCTACAAGGTTTTCCTTAGAAAAAATTATGGACTGGCTATCTTTATCTTGATGTGTTAAGTTTTCCCCTCGCCAATTTGGAAGTATGAGAATTTATGTAGCTAGCTTGCAACATTAACATCAGAATCTTTTGACTAAGAAGCCACTAGTAAGATTATCTATTCCACCAAAGGCACTCTCGACTTACACCTAGTCCCAACTAAACATAAGCACAAGCACAAATGAAAACAACCCACAATGGGCAAACATATTGTTAGGGAGACTAATCCCGTTGGGGGTATGAATAACACCCATTTTTCACCAACCAAGCAAGCCCCGATGGGGGTATGAATAGCACCCACTTTTCACCAACCAAGCAAGGCCCCATTTTGATTATATAATTATTATAATATATATATATAATATATTTATATATTGGGTTTCTCTCAAGCTGGTTTTGGGGAGATGTGTTATTCTCCCTTAACCCAGTGTTTCAATTTCCGCAATTGTGAATATGATGAATTGGTTGTAATGACTTAGTGCCTTGTTGTTTAGTCTGGGCAGTCCCTCGAGGACCAAAACATGTATATATAAAGAAAACACGAGCATAGAGAAAGCTAAGAAATAACTCGAAAGATTTCTTTGTATTCGGTGTACTTAATAAGAGATTAAACACTTTATTATCTAGGTTACATTAACACTGAGTCAATCCACCTTATGAATGTGGGATTGATCAATAAGACATAAAGCAAAAATATAACATAAAGTTAAATGCCTCAGTCTAATTTATTATTGACCATTATTACATAATTTAATACCCTCCCTTAATGGTCAATTTACTAACTACACCAAGCTTATCCCGGAACTTTACATATTTTTCAGGACCCAAAGGCTTGGTAAGAATGTTCACAGTTTGATCTTCTGTGGGGCAGTACTGCAGTTGAATTGATCCATCTTCTACTCGTTATCTGATGAAATGGGAGTGTATATCAATATGTTTTGATCGCTCATGCAAGACTGGATTTTTAGCAAGTTTCATCACCACCCCTTGATTGTCATAGAAGAGGGGTGTGGGCTTGGTTTGTTGCATATGCATATCTGAAAGCATCCTCCTAAGCCAAACTGCCTCGCATGCTCCTTTCACTGCTCCTCGATATTCTACTTTTGTTGAGGAAAGGGCTACTACATGTTGTTTCTTGCGGGTCCATGTGACTGCACATGTGCCAAGGCTGAAGACATATCTAGAAGTGGATTTTTTGTCATCAACAGAACCTGCCCAATCTGAATCTGTATATCCACTCAACTTGGATTCTTTGCTTCAAGTCAAGTGTCCCTTTCACATATCTCAAAACTCGTTTTGTTGCAGTCTAGTGTTCTACTTTTGGCGCTGTCATGAACCTGGAAACGTAGCTCACAGCAAAACATAAGTCAGGTCTAGTGATTGTAAGATATATCAAGCTCCCCACTAGTTGCGTGTATATGGACTCATTAACTTCCTTAGAGTCCGTCAGGGTTAAAAGTTTCAACCCTTTACCATAGGTGTAGATGAGATTTTGCAATCTGTCATTCTAAATCTATCCAACAAACCTTTGGCATATTTTGATTGTGATATGAAGATGGTGCTACCTATTTGCCAGACTTCTACACCTAAACAATAGTGCAGGAGACCTAGATCAATCATGTCAAAAGCTTTTCTTATATTATTTTTGATATGTTCTATAGCCTTTTCTTCACTACCTGTGATAATGATATCATCTACATATATATAACCAGAAGGATGATATCATTATCAACTCTTTTGACATACATGTTGGAATCTGAAGGACTCCGCTGGAACCCCTATTCATCCAAATATCTGTCAATCTTAATGTACCATGCTTGAGGTGCTTGCTGCAAGCCATAGAGCCTTCTTCAGTCAACAGACCAAATGCTCCTTTCCTAAAACCTGAAACCCCTATGGTTGCTACATGTAGACTTCTTCCTGCAAATCTCCATTGAGGAAGGAACTTTTCACATCCATTTGATGGACTTTACAGCCAAATTGTGCTGCCATGGCTAGAACAAGACGAATGGTGCTCATCTTTGTTGTGGGAGCAAAGGTTTCCTCATAGTCGATGCCTTCTCGTCGAGAGAATCCTTTTGCAGCCAATCATGCTTTGTGTTTGTCAAGTGTGCCATTTGCTTTGTACTTGACCTTGTAGACCCATTTGCAGCATATGGGTTTCTTCCCTAGTGGAAGAGATGTGAGATCCCAAGTCTGGTTTTTCATCAAACTCTCATGTTCAGATACCATGGCTTTCTCCCATTCAGGCCTTCCTTTTGCCTCCTCAAAGTGCTATGGTTCATAGATTTCCTGTAGGTTAGCCATAAGAGCAAAGTTAACCACAGATGGTTGGTGTATGCTCTTTCCTCTAGATGATCGTCCCTCGATCATTTCTCCTATCTGAACATCACCAATGGTGTTGTGCCACCATTTTGGTCTTGTCTTGGGATCTACCCCATCCAAATCAGTATTGCCACCATAACTTGGGCTTCTTGTAGGAATATCATCTAATTGTCGAATCGGATTGTCAGGAGTAGAAATCACTAAATTATGAGTCTCATCTTCCCCCCTTCGGGTGGAGCTACTTGAAGCCTGATACCTGAATCTGTTGGTACCTGTGGGTGTTTGGTAATTCAGGACTCAGAAGAAGATTTGAAGGGTTCAATATCTTCATCAACAACAACATCTCTGCTGAAGATCACCTGATGAGTGGCTAAATCAACCAACCTGCAAGCCTTGTGAGTGTCATTGTACCCTGTAAGCATCATTTTCTTGCTCTTTGGATCTAACTTGGTTCTTTTCTGAGCTGGAATCCAAGTATACGCAATAGATCCAAAGACTTTCAGATGACTCACTTTAGGCTTTCTACCATACCATGCTTTCTCTGGTGTCTTCTTCTTTACCAGCATCGGTGGAGATCTATTCAGCAGGTAAACTGCCGTGAATACTGCTTCAGCCCAAAACCTGTGTGGAACATACCTGTTCTGCAGCATACATCTGGCCATCTCCGTGATGGTGCGGTTTCTTCTTTCAACTACATTCTTTTGTGGAGTGTAGCTTGTGGTGTATTGTCTCTTTATGCCATGCTTAGTACAAAAGTTTTGGAATTCTTTGGAACAGAATTCTCCACTATTATCAGACCTAAGAGTGGTTATATGACAACCTGACTCTTTTTCTACTAATGCTTTGAACTTTTGAAATTCATTAAACACTTCAGATTTTAATTTGAGAAAATACACCTACATTTTTCTACTAAAATCATCAACAAACAACAGAAAATACCTGGCACCGGTGATTGATGTCGTGTTCATTGGTCCACAAACATCCGCATGAACTAGCTGAAGGACCCTTTACGCTCTCGAAGCATGTCCTTCATCAAATGGTGATTGATGTTGCTTGCCAACTTGGCAAGCTTCGCAAACTCCCTGGATCTTCAGTGATATATCTGGAAGTCCATCGACTAGTTTCTCTTGAGCCAACTGAGAGAGATAAGTCATACTGAGGTGCCCATACCTCAAGGCTCAGATGCGATAGTGTACCAATATCTGATGTAGATTTGGCTGCCAATGCATGTCCTTTTACCTGACCAATGTCTAACAACCTGAACAAACCATGATCTTCTACACCAAGAACAACAGTCTTCTTGGTGTTCCTTTCAACTATATAGCATTTATGAATGCTAAAGTTGATATCTAGATTTGGACAATGTCGCATAATCTGACTAACTGATAGCAAATTGAGTTCCATACCTGGTACATAGTAGACATTAAGAAAGAGTAATGTGTTTTCTCCAAAGGAAAGTTGAATATGTCCTTTGCCAGCGACCTTATACTCGGCCCCACCACCAAAGATTACTGAATCCTTGGATGAACATGCCTCGAACTTTGTGTACCAATCTTGCCTGTTGGTGAAATGTCGGGATGCTCCAGAATCAATATACCAAGCAGATGATTTGGGTTGGTCTGCTTGGGTTGTGGCTACAAAGGCATAGAAAGTCGATTCCTTCTCCTCGATGTGCTCTGCAACATAAGCCTTTGGCTAAGGCCCTCCCTGTTGGATTTCTAGTCAGCGAACCTTTTCCTGCAGTATTTCTTCAAATGGCTTGTCTTGCCACAATAATGACAAGTGATGGTCTTTTGTCCTTGGGGACCATTCTCCCCACTTTGCTGGCCTTTCTTCTTGGCCCCATTTCCTTTGCCTTTGTAATTAGCTGCGGAGGCCTGCTAAGATCCCTGTGTCTCAGTGTTGTTGCCGAATTGTTTCTTCCATCTGTCTTGTTGTAAGAGTTTATTGCAAATCTCTTCGAACTTCAGGTCAACATTCGTAGTAGTAATTTGAGGGTTTCAATAAAATGCTCATAAGCTCATGGTAAGCTTTTCAGCGTGATAACCACCATGTCCTCTTCCTCCTTCTTCCGACCAATGGCTAGCAACTAATCTCGAATGTCCTTGATCTTGAGCAAGTGCTCCTGTAATGAGGCACCTTCACTCATCGTGATCAAGTACAGCATGTTCTTCAAAAAGAATGCTCGCCCTTTGTCAGATGTCTCATGAAGATCTTTCAAATGCGTCCAAACTGCAATTGAAGTTTTGCCTGTTTGAACTTCAGGAAGCATCTCATTAGTAACTAATAGTTTGATAAGCATCATGACCTCTCTGTCATAGCCATCAAACTTGTCCTGATGTTTACCCACAACTGTGGGTCGGGTAGTTTTGCCTAGAACCACCTCATCCAAGCAACGGTACTCAAAGATTGCGAGCATCTGTTGTTTCCATGTGTTGTAGTTCTTGCCAGAGAACCTTTGGCTGTTTTCCAACACGATATTGTTTAATGAAGCCATCTCTGCAAGTCAAATTTGGGAAATCTGCCAACAAACTGATCAAAAGTGCCTCAAAAACGCTGAAAAATAATAGACCAACCACTGAAAACACCATATCTACAAATATGGTCCACAAATTAGGTACAAGCAGATCCAATCTACGTACGGCTGCTTGGCGGTTGTTTGACGGTTGTACAGCAGTTGTTTGACGGCTAGTTTTGACAACTCGAAAATGGCAGCGATTTGTACGGAAAAAATAACACCACAAGAATTGACTGTTGTTACGTACAATTCCGTATGCCTAGTTTTAAAACCTCAAAATCACTCGATTGACCCGAAAAGCTTTTGGTTCTCCACTGTGCTACGATGGTGATCCCTGATCCTTCACTATCGACAGCAGTCCCCCGAATTTTCACACTCTCACAGTTTCGTGGCTCAATAACCTCGCTCTAATACCATATAAAGAAAACATGAGCATAGAGAAAGCCAATAAATAACTCAAAAGAGTTCTTTGTATTCAGTGTACTTAATAAGAGAGCAAACAGTTTTTTATATAGGTTACCTTAACACTGAGTCAATCCAAAGTAAAAGTGACATTCTCCTTTATCTTCATTTTTATCCTTTTACTTAAATTTTTAACATTACCATGAAATGACTCAGGATGTTTGAGAGTGGTTCCGACCTCATTGGATTTCGTATGGAGAAAGTAGAATTTTAGATTTCATTCAAAATCCAGCAGACTTATCAGTTTTTCAGGATTTCAGGATTGGAGGATTGCATTGTTTCCATTGAATTTTGTCATGTATTACGGTATGGAACTCGTATTTAATCAAGAGCACCAATCCCTCTATGTACCTTGATGTTAGTGACATTGGTTGTCGAACTCCTCCGAGATTCGCTCCCAAACCAGGAGCTTCTAAAAATGTCGCTCCCACTCCCATTTTCGATCTCGCTCCCCACTTTCGCTCCCACTCCCAAGTAACACTGAGCCAGATGATGTTGGCAACTCTAGCAGTTGCCAGTACTACTGGTCACAGACTTTTGTTGTAGAGGCCATTTATAGCCTCCTTGGTTATGTGTTTTTGTTTTGATCTCTATATCAACATCGTGTATGTATCGGACAGTGCACTGGGTGCCATTTTGATATAATGGATATATTCATGAGCCTACTTTGATCATATGTTGTCTTCTATCTATATTCTAATGCTGTGTGTTTGGAAACATGAATGAAAATCTTTAAAATTATGTGTTTTTATAAAAAATAAATATTTAATGTATTTTTTACAATGACAGAGTCATTGAAATTGAGGCGGCCGAATCGATACTGAGTCGGAGTCGACCCTCGGCCGAGTCGGAGTCGAAGTCGGAGTTTTAAAACATTGGATGTAACTAAAAGAAAGATAAAAGCATATCATGGCCACAAGCAAGAAATGAAAGAAAAGAAAATCATATGCAAAAGATGGTCGAGATACTTAATATAGCATCTGGGCAAAAGCCAAACATGAGCTCTACCCTTTATCATTATGAACATCACGTTGGTTCCTAGGGCCCATGAGTGCCCCTCATATCTTTGAGGGAACACATGTACGTGTTCCTAGGACCCATGAGTGCCCCTCGTATCTTTGAAGGAACCCATGCACGTCCCAACCCTTGGTGGACAATGAATTGCTCCGCCTTAAAGGGGTAATAATTGTTATACATCATTCACAACACGCTCTCATTTCCTGGAGCCCCGAGCAGTAATACAAAGAAAAAATCAAGAATGGAGTGGAAAAACAAAGGTTGGGGTAACTCATGCATCTACGATTTCTCCCTCCTCACATCTATATACCCAATATGTGGACTTCCTCGTTATTGCTACCCCTTGGCCCATGGCATTTGGCTCTAAGACCCCCTTTATCCCCATCCATTGCATCATTATTCATATGCCACCTATTGATTACAAGATGTACTAGGGACATGTCTTTCCCCTTAGAGGTTTGGAACACTTAATAGGGTCGTCTATTAGCCACTCCTGCCTGGGGAGGTAACATTATTATGTGATCAAAGCCCCAAAATTGGAAGTGAAGCCTCGTATGAAGTCTCAATTTGCCCTTGATTAACAAGTTTGGTTCACTTAGATGCACTAATGATTAATTGTACCTAATAGTGAAGATGCAGCACTAGACATTGTGTGTGATTAGCAGGTGGTTTCCATCATGGGTTGGGCAACTTAACTGGTGCCCAGGTCCACTAGTGGAGCATTATCACACCCTAGAGGTGAAGTGTTGAGAGCCATGGGACTTCTATCACTTGCAGAGAATCACTCCATTTCATGGGCACCTTCAACACCACAACAGCCTCTGCCTTGCCCCACATATTCATGAGATCACTCCATTTCATGGGCACCTTCAACACCACAATAGCCTCTGCCTTGCCCCACATATTCATGAGGTGATGCACTTGGACCAGTGTACCTCATCTAGCTTAGCAGTGATCACATGGTTTGGCAGTTGATCCGAGGCCCATTTGAGGTTTGTCTCACCCCTTAAGACATGGGAGGGCTAGCACCATCCTCTAAGCCCTCAACGTTGGAGCGGAACCAAGCTATTCTATCACCATGAGACCTATTTTGTGCCCCAAACACAATTGGGCTCCTCATGATGTTTTGCATGGAGAGCTAGGGGCCAACCCCCTGAGTATGATTTTTGGAGCCCTTCACTTAGCTTAGCACTAGAGGGGCCCAACGCATGCTCTCAAGAGGCCTATGCATGCATGGCGTCAACATTTCGGCCCTCTTGTGGGTGATTTCTTATGATTTTACATTGGCTATGAGCCTCACTTAGTTTTGCCCATCATTTTACAACTAAGAGGGGCTTTTAGGCTAAATTAGATTTCATTAGACATTGTATAAATTAGAGAGAGATCATTTGATCCTCTCATCATCATCACTTGGAGAATTCGCACTTGTTCCTTCTTGGCTATTGGAGATTCTTGGAATGCAATTTGATGTTTGGAAGCTATTTTGGATTGTCTATGGAGCTATTTCTTTGATGAATGGATGGCTATACTACATGTTATCTTGTAAGTGTGCCCATTGTTGAAGATTATCATTTTGAATTTGTCTAATGTATGGAATTGTTGCTTCTAGATTATGCTTGATTATGCCCTAATTTGTTGAAAATAAATCTTAATGGTTATTTAGTTGATAATTGCATATGTTACTCATTGTATAGCATGTAATGAATGTTCCTAGTGGTGGAATTCTTATAACTCTCCATCAATCTCCATTTATCATTGAGTGGGTAAATGGTGGAATTTTGATACGTAGGGCATCAAATTTCAGCGTCCTTAGCAACAAATTTGGCTTATCTATCACCTCCTTGACTCCATATGCCTAAAGGAAAAGGCACGAGTCCAAGTCTTCAGTGATCATCTCAAAATTTTCTCTATAAATTTATTTCCTTAAAATTCGGTCCTTTTAAGGGTAGGGAAAAATTTTAGGGAGGAGGTGTTTTGGTGATTTGAGAGGCTAAACATCAAGAGATAGGTCTAGGCTACTTAACCTATCAATTTGGTGGGAATCCACTCAAATTTCATCCATAAAATCTCTTGCCCTAGGTGTTTCTCCAAGAGGTAAACCCTAGTCACTTTTCCCCTCAACTTGAGGAATTTCTTAAGGGTTTCATGAGCCTTCACTTAGTTGAATATCACTATAAAAAACCCTTTCCCTTGAGCCTTGACCTTGTGAATACCTATCACCATTGAAAAATCTCAAAACCCTTGGTCTTGAGCCTTCTTTATAGGGTTTTTCTTTGAGAGTGTTTTGCTCCTTTGAAGCTTTGAACCATCATTGAACCACTCTCTTGAATTAGCTCTAGCTTGATCACTTTGTGACTTTTACCTAGCATATCTATTTTAAGTGATCTCCCTCCTACTGAGACTTCTCCCATCGATGAAAATTCATAGAGTGGGGGGCTTTGGCTAAGGTGACATTGGGCCTCCACCCCATTGTTAGCAATTGGTCTAGCTACTTGTCTTGTAGGGTTTCCCTCTCCAAGGCTTGCTAGATCATATAGTAACAGTCTACACCACCTAAAGGAGAAGTGTCAATAGGAATGAGGTCAAATGCAAATCTCAGATATATTTGGAAAACTAGATACGCCTCTAACCTGGCAAATTTGGCAAAACAGACACCACTCCAACCTGACACCTAAAATAAAGAAAGTATGTTATGTTATGCATCTACTGACTTTGGGGAATGTTTCCTAAAGCAAACACAAAATACTTTGTAACAAGATCATAAAAAATGTGGGTTGGGAACCATCCTAGATAAAAAGAGATTTAAAACGGATGTCCAACCATGCATCATTAACAAATTGCTAAAGGTTTTCCAAAAGATGTGTGGCTAGCAAGAATAAATTGTTGGAAGAAAGTGTCATTGATGTCAAAGGGTGAATGGGCCATTAATGTGATGTAGTTGATTGATGATATGCATGCAAACTATCAAATGAATGGTGTGACAAGGAGGTTTTGCCTATATAGGTGAAATTGGGCCTCTAACCCATTGTTAACACTTGTTCTAGCTACTTGTCTTGTAGGGTTTCCTTCTTGAAGGCTTGCTAGATCTTGTGGTAGCAATTTGCACTGCCTAAAGGTGAAGTGTTAAAAGAGATGAGGTCAAATGCAAATATCATATATATTTGGAAAACTAGATACACCTCCAACCTAGCAAATTTGGCAAAATAGACACCACTCCAACCTGGCACCTAAGACAAAGAAAGTCTATTATGCTATGATCTCCTGACTTTGGAGAATGTTTCCTAAAGCAAAAACAAAAGACTATGTAACAAGAACATAAAAAATGTAAGTTGGGAACCATCCTAGTTGTTTAGCCTATATTACAAGAGAATAATAAGAGATTTAGAACGGATGTCCAACCATGCATCATTTACAGATTGCTAAAAGCTTTCCAAAAGATGTGTGGCTAGCAAGAATACAATGTTGGAAGAAATTGTCATCGATGTCAAAGGGTCAATGGGTCATTGATGTGACGTACTTGAATGATGACATGCATGCAAAAGTTAGTAAATTTGGGTGCAAGACCACCCAAATTTCATTTGATAAGTTGCATGCTTTGTGGGTCGTCTTGGTTCGAGAGATATTCAAGTTTGATGTTTGATGCCCCAAAATGAATTAGTGTGTCCCACCCCCCAGTTCATGCCCCAAGGATCAATGGTCTTATAGTTCCATCATTGCCACTAGAAGAAGGTCCAAATAGTAATCAATTTGCCCCAAGTCCATTTGTCCAAATCAGCCTTGAAAGGAGCTATCAAGAAATACATTTTTTTTAAGAAGCCTAATCCTCCTTCTACAAGTCATCCTAATAAAGGGTTTATTTATGGCAAAAACTTTGAATTTTGCAAGCAGGTCGGCCCTAAATAAGCCTTCCTCCAAATGTATAAATGTCAGTCATGGAAATCAAAAACCATCAATTCAAGCACCATTTGATACACAAGAAATCTTATGATTATGTATAAGTTGAGCCTAGAATGAAGTATAGTTGATGAAGGTCGAAGATGGGACACCTTTCGGATGCAATTTTGTGAGTATTGCTTGGTTTTTTGCCACAACACATTGTTGAAGTGTTTTGTTGATTTTTGTTTATCATTGGAGAAAAAGGCCTCAAACTAGACCGAGCTCTCTTCCAGAATTTTGAGAAGACATCCTAGTCATAGGTCAACTCTACGCCCTTGTTGTTGATCATATTTAGCCTAAGAAGGGAGGCCGAAAATTTCTGTGTTTTGGTCAATGTTGTTAAAAGCGCGATCGGGATTAAATCGGCACGGGGAACGAATCAGAAAAAATCGGAAAAATCGGGAAAAAATCGGAAAAAAATCGTTTGGTACAAAAATATTCATTTTTTTTCTTTTTTTTTCAATTTTTTTAATATCTAAACCATCTACAACATAAAATAAATACATTGACACATAAATATGATAAAAAAAAACTAATATATAAGATGTTAATATATTTCTAGCGCTAAAATCACACTTACATTAATCATGTCCTGATAGTAAGTCCTACTCCTGAGTCCAACTCAGCCTCAAAATATCAACAAAAAATGATAAGTATCTCATCATGCATAAGTCATATACAATGAAATTGAAAGTCTAACCTATGTCCTCTGCCCCTCTTGCGAGAAATGCCACAGTTTTCCTTTGCCCTCTAGTGAGACGCTGGTGCATGTGCTGTTGAGATGCAGGGAGTCTGATGTGGCTTAGAAGCTAAAGAATAGAAGAGGAGCTATAGGAGGTTAGACCACGCCTCCATTGTTGCAGGGGTTAGCCCGGCAGGTGTCACCTGGAAACATTACAATCTCCCAACCTATATCCTGAAAAACGATAAGTCTGCTTGATTTTAAATGAAAAAATCTACTTTCCCATATGAACCAATGAGGCTGGAACCACTCTCAAACATCCTGAGTCATTTCATGGTAATGTTAAAAATTTAAGTAAAAGGATGAAAATGAAGATTAAGGAGAATGTCACTTTTATGAGCCACTGTCCAAATGAGCAACTGAAAAACCAAAAAAAAAGTTTATAAAATCGTGCTGCCCCGACCCCGCACGATTTTTTCAGTAAAAATCGCGATTTTTTGAAAAAAGCGCGATTTTTCAGTAAAAATCGGCAAAAAAAAAAGTAGGCGATTTTTTCGTATAAAAATCGCGATTTGATCGGCAAGCTGAAAAAATCGCGATTTTTTCATTAAATCGCGATTTAATCGCGATTTTCACAACACTGGTTTTGGTTTAATTCTTCTGTCAAACATTGTTGAGCTAAAGAAAGGTTGAATTTTCATCTAGTTGTAGTCCTTTCTAAGGAAATTAGGGTTAGTCACAGGCTATTCTAGCCCTGGGAGCATGGCCAAGGGTCTATGGAGGCTAAACAAACCTGGCCAGGGGCAGTTTGAAGCAAGGCGGGCTTATTTCATGTGGACATAAGCTTGTTTACGATGTATGTTGATAAGTCACAGTGAAGGCCTTAAGTAGGGTCCAAAGTTGCAAAAAGAAGGGCGAAGAGGAGGCTACAAGCAACTACAACAGGCCGAATTTGCACAAGAAGAGGGTTGTTATCTAAGGTGTCAAATAGAATCTTTCACTTATTGTTGAACTGTATATATTTCAAATGCAAGTTAAAGTCATTGTGACAACAGCATGCAAATTGAACATGTCATAAGTACAGCATGCAAATTGAACATGTCATAAGTAAAGGGGTAGACTCGAAGCTGTAAATCACTGAGCAGAGATTGTTGTAATTGAGCATTGTTGTAATTGGGCCATTAACCTTGGTACGGGAGCCCATATCTTGTTCTTCTAATATTATCTTTAGGGTGACAAGGTGGTGCTAGGCAACAAAGTTGTAGCTTCCTTCAAGAGGTCGTCACCTCCTTCCAGTGGGATCTGGTAAACCAGGGTTGTAGCCCCTTCTAGTAGTGGCTAGTAAATAATCAAGGGTTGTAGCTCCTTCCAATAGTGGCTAGTGTCTCATCATTGTAATTGTGTACTTGGATCTTTCACCTTATAATTGAATTCAATGAGCCAACACATATTCATGCATGTATCGCAAATGTTTTAGAATTATTCTTTGGATGCTTACAATACATGTTGTTTTCATACGTACTGGAGAAATTGAACTATTTTGGTGGCTTTGGTACTTATCATGTTCAATGTGTGTTGTATTTGCTTTACAACCATTATGTGAACTATTTCGGTAATGTATCTTTTAATGCTCTCGTGTGTCTCTTTTAGGTTAGTACTATTACTTCCTTCTAGAGGCTCACTTTTCGTCTCCCTCTCGTGAAGGTCTCCTTTTACACATTGCAATCGATGTTTCACAATGTCAACTTACTTGCTTGTTCAAGGGTTATGTATATAATCTCTTATGTTGTTCATTGAAACCAAGGAAAACCTTACGGTTACGATGGGCAGGTCAATACTCTGCATGGGGCTCCTACTCCAAACAGTGTGACATCTAATTGGGACTTCACATCAAGGAGACCCCCTTGTATGTTGGTGGCATCCAACACCGTCAACATTTAATAGTCAGGGGTTGTAGCTTTCCAATAGTGGTTAGTTAATAATCAGGAGTTGTAGTTCCTTCTAGTAGTGGCTAGTAAAATCGGAAGTTGTAGCTCCCTTCAAGATATAAATAAATTGTTAATATAAATCATGTATAGCTTTGATGTGATGTGATAGTTAATGCTCTATTATATTTAAATTGTTTGAAATTTTTGAAATACTAATTTACCCCGCCCTCTCAGTATTTCCAACATAAAGCGCCTGTGACTTTTTATGATTTCCATCCCACGTGCCTGAGAGAGAAAACAAGTAGTACTTAAATATTGTCTTACCAGATCCACGGGGACTTGATGTTGGATCCGTGGATCCGTGTTTTGGATATGGATACAAATATGGATCCCCCCAAATCTGCCACGGAAATGGATCAAACTAAAAAAGTATCCCATGCTACGAAAATGGATCTTGTGCCAACTAGCCCTCACAAATTGGATCCCAAACAAATAACATTAGAGCTTATGATTTACTTCTTTTTTTTAAGATATTTGCCACTGGTATGAAACCATAAAAAGCAAATAGTCTATTTAGATTTTTGGTTTGATACTTATTAGTAATTTGTAGGTTGTATAGTCGTATCGGAAGTTGTAGCTTCCTTCAAGATATAAATAAATTGTTAATATAAATCATGTATAGCTTTGATGTGATGTGATAGTTAATGCTCTATGATATTTAAATTGTTTATTTTTGAAATACTAATTTACCCCGCCCTCTCAGTGTTTCCAACATAAAGCGCCTGTGACTTTTTATGATTTCCATCCCACGTGCCTGAGAGAGAAAACAAGTAGTACTTAAATATTGTCTTACCAGATCCACGAGGACTTGATGTTGGATCCGTGGATCTGTGTTTTGGATATGGATACAAATACGGATCCCCCCAAATCTGCCACGGAAATGGATCAAACTAAAAAACGTATCCCATGCTACCAAAATGGATCTTGTGCCAACTAGCCCTCACAAATTGGATCCCAAACAAATAACATTAGAGCTTATGATTTACTTCTTTTTTTTAAGATATTTGCCACTGGTATGAAACCATAAAAAGCAAATAGTCTATTTAGATTTTTGGTTTGATACTTATTAGTAATTTGTAGGTTGTATAGTCGTATCGGAAGTTGTAGCTTCCTTCAAGATATAAATAAATTGTTAATATAAATCATGTATAGATTTGATGTGATGTGATAGTTAATGCTCTATGATATTTAAATTGTTTATTTTTGAAATACTAATTTACCCCGCCCTCTCAGTATTTCCAACATAAAGCGCCTATGACTTTTTATGATTTCCATCCCACATGCCTGAGAGAGAAAACAAGTAGTACTTAAATATTGTCTTACCAAATCCACGGGGACTTGATGTTGGATCCGTGGATCCATGTTTTGGATATGGATACAAATACGGATCCCCCCAAATCTGCCACAAAAATGGATCCTTCAAACTAAAAAACGTATCCATGCTACCAAAATGGATCTTGTGCCAACTAGCCCTCACAAATTGGATCCCAAACAAATAACATTAGAGCTTTTGATTTACTTTTTTTTTTTAAGATATTTGCCACTTGTATGAAACCATAAAAAGCAAATAGTCTATTTAGATTTTTGGTTTGATACTTATTAGTAATTTGTAGGTTGTATAGTCGTATAAGTAAGTTATCAGCGACCCATAAGTTGTATACCACATGATAATGCTGGTAGCAAAGGTCTCACACGCCAAATTTTAAAGTTTCAATTTTTGATAATGCTAACATGAAAGCTTTCAGACAATACATAGATAACCATATTAGTGTACAATGGATAGTTATGGCAATAATAATTGAATTAGATCAATCCAATCCAACTCTAGATGATGAGTCCTCTTAGAACATTATGATACATATGTTGAGAAATCAATGTTCTTGAAGATTAGGGTTAATTCCTCTTACTTGATAATTACTCGTAAATATTTGTTGGATTTTATTACTTGATTATGTCTTCTTCATCAAGCAATTACCAAAACATAAGATGCTTGGAGATCACAAGAACATAAAGAACACAAGATATAGGCTCCAAGCCAAGGCAAAACCCCACAAGGGGGAAAACCCAAGCAACCTCTCTTCTTATAGAATCATATCAAAGTGAGACATCCAAGACCCAAAGACCAAGACCAAGACCTTCAAAAGCACCAAGGCAACCCTCCTTCAAAACCTTCCCCAAATAAGTCAACGTCCACAAAGTCAACGTTGGTCAAACTTCACCAAATCTAGTTAAATTCAAAATTTCAGCACTGCAACTGCATATCTACAATTCAAACCTGCAGCTCACAAAATAACCCAAAAAATCTCGCATGTGTGGACAGAAACAAGCGAAAATTCAAAATTTTCTTTCTTCCTTCGATTTCTCTCTCTTGGCCTTCACACTTTTTTTCTTCCTTTCTTGCTCAGAGATCAAACTTGTGTGAGAGTGTGTAGCATATGAGGACGAAGTCTCTTCCTTTTATAGCCAACCATCCATGTCGTCGAATTGGGCCTCTTCTAGGCTGACTTCTCCAAGCAGGGCCGACTTGGTCTTGGGGGTCAAAATAACTCTTTTAAACTCAAAAATAATATTTTTCTTTTGATACAAATTGTCCAAATGGGACTTTGACACATGAAAAAAATTTCCTCTTGACTCAAATAAACCCTAGAAGAATGAAGAACATGCTTGACTAGAAAAATAATAATGATTTTCCTTTTCCTTCTTTTTGCTTTTTCATGAGATATACATTAATAAGTACAAAGATAGTTATGAAGACCGAACCTAGTTACAATTTTCAACACTCTGTCTTAACTAGGGAGGTATTCATAATTACATAACAAGATATAGGGATACTCAAACGAAATATTCTCATAAGAAGAGTTAGATTGATAAGCCATCACCAACCATTAACATGATAACCAGCGTTGTCAAATTGCAATATAACAAGGCCTTGACTAAGAAGCTCTAACTCTCCACTAGATTAGAGCATAATGTTGGGAGGCATGCATATGAACACTACCACCATAGCCTCTCAAGGCACATACCCTATCCGGAAGTTCACCAGGTATGTCCTTCCAGGACTATTCTTATCTTGGATTCCCAATCCTCAAAGAATATAGGTCCTCTTCGACTATTATCTTGGATGCCCTACCTCATCCTCAAAGAGTATCAGTCCTCGAGACTACTTCTATCTTGGATTCCCAATCCTCAAGAAGTATTGGTCCCTAATGCTTATCTAATCCTCCATTCTCTCTACTAGTGCCTTCATTAGACTTACGGTTGTTAGTCCTAGCCTAGTGCATGACACATGGAGAATACAGTGTCCCTCATCACTTCCTCTCTACTGGTGAGTAGATATCTACAAGTCCAAGATTTACTCAAGCTTCCTATTCGGAAGAGACTTCATCAATATATCAGCTACTTGTTCGTCTATGGAGATATACTATAGCTTCACAACCCCATCCTGCGCCAAACTTCAAATATAATGATACTTATTATTGATATACTTTGTCCTAGCATGAAAAATTGGGTCTTTTGTCAAGCTTATACAACTCTTGTTGTCACAATGTACAATGGTAGGGTCCAACAATCCTTCAAAAAAAATATGATGGCAACTTTCTAAGCTAAACAGCGTCTCCACCAGCTTCACTTGTTGCAATTTACTCGGCTTCAGCACTACTCAATGCAATTGAATCTCGTTTCCTTCTCATCCATGAGATCATAGAAGATCCCAAGGTAAAACCTCCACTAGTAGTGCTCTTTCCATTTGCATCATTGCCACCCCAATCTGAATCAATATAGCCCAATAACTGAATTTCATTACCACCATATCTCAAACAGTGATATATAGTCCCACGAAGATATCTCAAATTATGTTTAGATGTTATCCAATGATCATGTCTTGGCTTCATTTGGAATTGACTAAGAACATTTACTGCAAAACATATATCAGGTCAGTTATTCACAAGGTACATCAAGGAGCCAATCAATTGTCGGTATGATATTGGATCAACAAGACTTGAATTTGAACTTCTTAACTTCCTAAAATTAGCGATCATTGGAGTTGTCATCGGTTTATTGTCCATCATACCAAACTCCTGCAAAATCTTGATCACATATTTCCCTTGACCAAGATAGATCTCACCAAGTTTCTGCCATACTTCCAATCTCAGCTAGTAATGCATAAGCCCAAGGTCCTTCATATCAAATTCAGTTGTCAACAACTTCTTGCATTCTTGAATATGATGTTCGACACTTGTAACTAGTAAGTCATCCACATATAGTAGTGTGATCACAGGTTCATTCTTAACCACCTTGATGTAGAGATTAGGATCTGCAGTACTCTTGACAAAACCAGGTCTTAATAGATATGCGTCCATCCTAGTGCACCAAGCTCTAGGTGCTTGCTTCAAGCCATGTAGAGCCTTCTTCAATCTATAAACATGTGTTTCCTTATCATTGACTTCAAATCCCTGGGTTGCTCAATGTAAACTTCTTCATAAATCGTTCCATTCAAAAAGGTTGTTTTAACAACCATTTGATGAATGTTACAAACCATAGTAACAACTAGAGAGATAAGAGATCTAATGGTTGTATATCTAGTTGTTGGAGCAAAAATTTCTTCATAATTGATTCCTTCCTTTTGAGAGAAACCTCGCCCTATACTTGTCAATGCTTCCATCAACTGCATGTTTAATCTTGGATACCCATTAAGTGACGACATATTTGTCTCTAGGTCTAAGAACAATTTCCCAGACATCATTCTTTATTATAGACTTGTATTCTTCTTGCATTGCATTCTTCCATTCTTGATGTTTGGTTGCCTCCTCATAAGTGGTAGGTTCTGCTTCAATAAGCTTAGTCATGTAAGTTGCATAACCTGAATATGTTTTAGGCTTCTTGCTTTCTCTAAAAGTTCCCTTTGTTGTTGTGTGTCCTCCAGCTTCCTGTACAATTGTCCTCAACCAAGCTGGCCTCTTGCGTGTTTCTAGAATGATGACTTGTTGCACCAGTTCACTTGATCCTTCAACTTCTTCATGATTTGTAGTAGGTTCTTGAATATTGTCATGCCCTGAGATTTCTTTAGAGATGGGTTCTTCTTCCTCATCAAAATCTATAGGAATGTCCTTGGACTTCTTGTATGCAATGCTTTCATCACAGATAACATCTTTGCTTACTTCAATTCATCGATATTCCTTGATGTAGACTCTATAAGCTTTTGATGAAGTGTTATATCCAAAAAAAAAGATGCCTCTTATACTAGAAGGGTCCAATTTCTTCCTTTTATTCTTGGGAATGTGAATGCATACAAGACATCCAAATATTTGGAGATGATCAACACTTGGCTTTTAGACTTCTTCCAGGGTCATGCCATTAAGAATTCTATGAGGACTTTGATTTTGTATTTAAACTGTTGTAACAAATGCTTCTCGGCATAAGAACTTGGGAAGGTCTTGGTCATGCAGCATGGCTCTAACAAATTCTTCAATTGATCGGTTCTTTCTTTCAGCCACACCATTTTGTTGAAGATTGTGGGGAACTATTAGCTCCCTCTGTTAATTCCTACTTCCTTGATAAAAGCTACAAGTTATTTTGAAGTATATTCTCCAACATTATCAGATCTTAGGGTTTTTATCTTCTTTTCTGTCAAATTTTTCACTTATGCCTTGAACTCTTGAAATTTCTCAAATACTTCATCTATAGACTTGAGGAGATATATCCATGTCTTTCTAAAGTGGTCATCAATGAATGTTACATAGTACTGATGACCTCCAAGAGGCTTCTCTGCCATTGGTCCACAAACATCAGAATGATGAGATCCAAAATTTCCTTGGATCTTGTATCTCTGCTTGAAAAGGATTTCTTCACATTCTTGCGAAGAGCATATCCCTTACGGACTCCTTCATGCTCCTTTCAGCTTGGGGATACCAATAACCATAAGATTCAATGATAGCAATATCTTATAATGAAGGTGACCATACCTTCTATCCCATAGCTCACAAGGGTTAATATCTAATGCACTAGAGCTTGAGAAAGAGGTGTTAAAAACCTATACAAACCCCCCTCACGAGTCCCAATAGTCTTAGCATTTTCAATACTAGATCCCTTGCCCATACAATAACCTTGCCATCATCAAATGCATCCTTATCACCTTTATCTTCTAAACAAGAAATAGAGAGCAAGTTCTTTTTCAAACCTGGAACATAGAGTATATTGTTGAGATGAATGTTACCACCAGTTTCCAACCCCAAAGAAGTAGATCCAACTCCTTTCACTGAGTAGCTCTTCTTGTCTCCAAGTTCAAGTGAATGAGAAGAGATTACTTTTGATAGGGTTTGGAGTTGACCACATTCGCCTGTCATATGTCTTGAGACTCCACTATCAAATACCCATATATTATCATCTTCAAAAGTACCTGTAAGGGCAGAAAAGAGACTTCCATCCATGATGGTGATATCCTTTGATAGCTTGGAGATGAACTTGATGATGCAACCTTTGATAGTATCAAGGAGAATCTTAAGAGGCTTGAGGCTTTTCTTTATATAGCTTGCCATAGAAGAGGGAGAGAGAGAGAATAGATAACTGCTTCAAGAGAGTCTTCCAACAAGAGTGCCAACAAAGATGTGATCTTTCAGACTTCCTTCACCTTAGCTCTGATATCATGTTGAGAAATCAATGTTCTTGAAGATTAGAGTTGATTCCTCTTACTTGATAATTACTTGTGAGTATTTGTTGGCTTTTATTGCTTAATTATGTCTTCTTCATCACGTAATTACCAAAACATAAAATGAATGAAGATCACAAGAACACAAACAACACAAGATATACGCTCCAAGCCAGGGCATAACCCCACACGGGGGAAAACCCAAACAACTTTTATTCTTATAGAATTAGAATTAGTGAGACATCCAAGACCCAAATACCAAGACCAAGAACTCCACAAGCACCAAGCCAGCCCTCCTTCAGAACCTTTCCTCAAACAAGTCAAGGTCCACAAAGTCAACGCTGGTCAAACTTCACCAAATCTGCTCAAACTCAGAATTTCGGCCCTGCAACTTCAGCCTTACAGCTCGCAGAATAACCCTAGAAATCTTACACGTGTGGGCAAAAGCAAGCAAAAATTCAAATTTTTCTTTCTTCCTTAGATTTCTCTCTCTTCCTTGGCCTTCGCACTTTTTTCCTTCCTTTCTTGCTCAGAGATCAAACTTGTGTGAGAGTGTGCAGCAAATGAGGACGAGGTCTCTTCCTTTAATAGCCATCCATGTGGTCAAATTGGACCTCTTCTAGGCCGACTTCTCCAGGCAGGGCCGACTAGGTCTCGGGGGTCAAAATGACTCTTTTAAACTCAAAAATAATATTTTTCTTTTGATACAAATTGTTCAAATGGGACTTTGACACATGACAAAATTTCTTCTTGACTCAATTAAACCCTAGAAATGAAGAACATGCTTGACTAGAAAAAATAATAATAATAATAATGACTTTTCTTTTTCTTCTTTTTGCTTTTTCATGAAATATACATTGATGCAAGTACAAAGATAATTATGAAGATCGAACCTAGTTACAATTTTCAACATAGACTATAGCATGTTCTCAAATAGTGAAATATTCATTTACCATTGTAATTAGATGGGAATTTTTAGACTTTCAGACTAATTTCAAAGAAGATGACAGGTTGATCATGATATAGAGTTGAAATATTCAAATGATGAAGATGTAGACCAATTTTTCAACATGTAGTTAGGCCTACTCTACATCATCATATCAAAAGAGTGATCACTGATTATATACTCAATTTTGTATTTGCAGTTATCCTTTTTGCATAAAGCATGATGCATCATGATTTCAGTCTTCAGATTTATAAGTTATCTAATGATTTCAGTTCTAATATTTTGATTCATGAATGGTTTTGATTTTTAACTCTAAATAAGTTTTGTAAAACTAGAAAAAATATGATTGTACTTCTCATACGTGACGTTTCAGCACCGTATCCAGATCTTGGGTTTTCAAAAATCTAGTGGATCCGTATCTGTTTCCTGGGTTTTCAGAAAATCTGGTGGATCCGTATCTGTTTCCTGGGTTTTCATAAAATCTGGTGGATCCGTATCTGTTTCCATTTTCTGGTAACTTGGCTTAAATGAACTATTAGAATGACTTATAGGCAGAGTAAGATGGTTGGAGTGTAAAATGCGTAATTATACTAATCAGGTAAGTGCAGCCCTGTAGGCTAATTTCTAAGTAGCATAGAGATGCATCACCAGCCCAAAAAGAAAGGGTTGCAAGACATCCCAGTGCAAGGTATACCAGTATCAGTAATGATACCAAAACATCCAAGAGATTGCCAGCCCAGAACAAGGAGGACACCGGTACATCCCAGTACGTGGTATGACAATGCGCTACTAGTCTAGTACCAAGAAATCCAAGAGATGCCCCCACTCCACCCCAAACCCCGTTTCAGGGACATCTCTGCAAACCGAGGGACAACCCCATCAAAATCTACGATGTCAATGGGGTGATCCCCAGCAGGTAACACCACAAAAAGATATAAAAACATCCAAAAAAAGGATCAAATCTATTGAATCCCTAACTGCTTTTCTAATCTATATGGGCCCCCAGACAACAAAAACAAACATTATTTTGCATACTTGGAGCTAAAAATGCAAGTGGGAACTGAAGTTCTTTTGAGAACACTAGTTTGTAGCTGTCAACATGGATTACGGACTGTGAACCTAGTCCCCACATTCAGCAATATTTTTTGAAAAAAAAATGATCTCATCAAATCTCAAGCAATAGCAAACTTAACTGGACAGACGAAATTTTTATAAAATTCTAAAAAAAATGCTAAGATTTGTTTTTTGCTGATCTTGAAAAACAAAAAAAAAATTAAAATCACTCTCTCAAACACAAATATAACCCTAAGGTATAGCTCGGTCGATTTGACCCTTTCCACTGAAGTGTGATGCCCAAGGAAATCATGGGATCCATTTCTACCGTGTCCTGCCAAGTTACCAGTCACGATGTGGCCCACAGCTCAGAATCCTCCATCTAGAAACCGAGGAAAGGGGGGATTCCACGAAACAGAGCTGATCCAGAAACCCAGGAAAAGGGGCAATTCACGGAATGGAGCTGACAAGGTACCAGCTCATCATTCTTTGCTTAAGTGCAGGAGGGTGAAGAGGATTATTTCTCCCATATATATATATATAAAATGTCTTTTGAAATAGACTATGATGTTTGTAACAATTTTTCAGTCTTGCTATTTGATTTTTCGGTCAAATTTGAAGTTAAGAAATATTTGTATCTGATTTTTATTCGAATACTGGATGTTATAATGAAATTCACCTGTCTCTCTTTGCCAAACTTGGTGGTAAATTTTAACATATTTCTTCGCACTAGCCAAACTTTTTTTAATTTCATTTCGCTGAATTCAAACATTAACACGAACCAGGTGACATCATACATGTGGGCATTGATTTTCAGTAGTGCACAGCCATTTCCTTTGCCGTTGGCAGCTTTCTTTCTATGGCCGCAATTAATTTAACATAGTAATTGATTTCTATGTGCCAATTCCAGCTGTAGGCATCAATTTCCAGTGGTGGGCAGCCATTTCCTTGCTGTTGGAAGACAAATTTGTGGCTAAGGGGATTGATTTCCAGCAGTGAGCAGCCATTTCCTTGCTGTTCAGGGCAATTTCTTTCAGTGGGAACCATTAGTTTGCTGCAGAAATCAATTTTGTGTGCTAAACCTTTTGCAGTTGTGGACACGAAAATGTGGCTGTGAGCATCGATTTCCACTTATGGGCAGCCATTACCTCACTGCTAGAAGTAATTTTTTGAGTGGGCATTGGACACCATTATTTTGTGGAGAACACTATTTTCTCCCTGTGTGGCACCCATTTTGTAACTACAAACAGAAATTATTGTGTTGTGGGGAATAACTTTTCCTTGCTGTTGGCAACAGTTTCCTGCAAGGGCAGCAATATTTGGCTGTGGTAAGTGGGCATTATTTTTGTGCCAAGAGGCACTTTCTGCAACCCAGGTGGGGCAGATGTGTCACGTCTGTAATGCTTACCAAGTCAAATAAAAAATCAAGTCTGTAATGTTTACCATGTCAAATAAAAAATAACAATGAAAATAAATTAGATGAAATTATATATAAAACAAAAATAAATACATTAAATTAGAAAAAAAACAAAATCATATCAAAAAATAGCATATCTCAGGAGATTCTAAATCAGGAAATAAATTCCACATACCACAATGAAAAATATTGCGAATAGTGTAATTAATGGGTTACCAGGTTGAATGTTAAATTAGATCTAAATAATAAAATATGCATTAAAAAAATCAGATCAACCAAGATTAGCATACCTTAAGGAGATTCTGGATAAAAAAATAGATTGATATACCACAACGAGATTTACATGAGAAGTGAATATTGCAAATAGTGTTATTAATGCATGATGATTTAGAATAGTAAATAATATTAGTGTTATTAATGCGTTAACATGCATGTCAGTCATGAGTGGATTTACATAAGGACAAGCTTATTCGAGGATTATGGAGTAGTGTTATCAATGCCTCACCATGCTCTGCGCGGAATCTTATTCAGTAAATAAAATCGGAAATTTCATCCAGTAAATAAAAATCCCTACCTTATATTATTATAATATTGTTGGATTATGAAATTTCTTCCATGTTATCAACATAGTTGATATTGTATAGTTTCTTCCCGTGAGAATAATGGAATTTTAATTTAATGCAACCATGAATTGGAATTTCTTCCAATGAATAATAATAGCTGCATGTTATGAGGGCATGGATTTATGTGAAAAAGGTCAATATAATGAAAGTATAAATAATATATATGAATATTGATTTTCTTGCCATAAATAGAGATTTAGTAATGCAATTGAAATAATGCAATTTCTTTTAAGATAATTGAAAATATGTAACTTTAATACCATGGATATATGGATAATATAAATATGTAATTGATAGGTATATTTATATAAATAATATCAATATTATAGTTGAGATTATGCTAACAAAGATTCATCTAAACTAGCATAGATTCATCTAAACTAGCATAGATCCATCTAAACCCAGAATCTATCATGCACTAAGCAGGAAACAATCTCTTAAGGTGTTTAGTTTAAGCTTTTCCTTGAGTTTTGTACTCTAAAAAAAAGTTTGCACCTTAGAAATTTGATCCCTCTCAATGCTTGTTAAATCTAGCGTTTAGATAGGTAGATCTATGCTAATAATATTGATTCCATAACTCATAATTTCATGATTTTCAAACTTTAATGTGCATAAATAATGTTAATGCTCTCTTGAGTCTTTATGGAATTCATAGATATGTATATGGACCCATATCGAACATACCCTCGAGTCTTTATGGAATTCATAGCTATGTATATGGACCCATACTGAACATACCCTCTAGTCTATACGGAATTCATATACCGAACATACCCTATTTTAAGAGGTCCATACCAGGTACTCCATACTCGTAACATGGACTCCTGGCAACCTTGGGACTAGAGTATTTACATCGTTGATCAGTGTACACTATACTTTTAAAGTTTTAATATATTATAATCAGTAATACAAGCCAGCAACAACCATTCTAGGATAAAGCAAAGTTGGGGAGATAAAACAGTAATTAATTAAATAAATAAATAAAATCTTCAAAATTGTTTGGTGTGTGAACATGGAACTTCATATCAAAGACATCCTTAATATAAATACTAACGTGGAAAACAGAAACAGAGAAATCCCTGGGATCGCAATATTATACAATCAAAAAAAATGCCCTGTATATTACAATCTTCCGAAGACATAATCACCCCAAATCTGGAGAACCAAAACTACCTAGCAACTACTAGCAAGGGTGAGTTAGAAAAGGAAAAGCAACATTTCAAGAATCTGACCAAACTCACATGACCTACAAGGTAAAACTAGAAGCTGGGCACCATAGTTACAATATACAGATTCGAATTTGGATTGGAACTCGGTATGATTCAGAAAAAAAAATCCAATTCAACAAAATTATAGAAACATATGTCACACTAATACAAAATGATACTCCTGTAATTTATAGTCCCAACATAATCTATTGTAGTTTCTATTTCCAAACGCCTATGATAGTTTGTATTCACAAACGCCTGCAATAGTTTGACTTTGCAGTTTTCAGGAGGATTGCGATTTTTATGTTCGAATGACGTTTTTGGCACACTAGTGTCTCCATGTGAATCTAATCCAATTTGGGAGAAATTCAGTTGAGACGAACTCCCGGTCTAATTTCCATAGGGAATATGCTCTGATTCAGCCAAATTATGCTACTATGGTGGACACAGCTGCAAACCCATTGGAATAAAGATTGCTAATTTCTTAAGCACGATGAACTACGACACTTCATATCCGAGACGATTCTAAATCATTCCAAGATATTTTTGGACCACGAGAGCCAACACAAACAGAGAGAATTCATATCAAAGCGGTTGAATCAAAGAAATAAACTCTTAGAATATCACATTTTGAATTATTATTTCTTTGATTGAACCCTGGTTATATTCATTCTCGATTTCAATCAACTAAAAAGCTCATTGAGTCTAAACAAGACATTGACTACAGGCCTAGGGTTTCCAGCTACTGTCTAGTTTTCACGTTCAGAATTTCAGCTAGCCATTCAGAATTTTCCAATTACTGCCTACAGGGCCACGTGGAATTGGAAACCTGGACCTCTCAGTGACAAATTTTGACAAACTAATGACCCCCATCTTCAACATAATTAGAAAACCTGCCATGATTCACACCATCGAGCAGAAAATTTGAAATTTAAGCAGAATTGTACATGCTATAGAGAAGAAGGAATAATTCCGAAGGAAAGGATTTGAATTACCTTGACTGTTAGGGGAGAAGCGGAGGGCCAAACGGCTTCATCGTCATCCTGCTCAATACCTTCTAGGGTATCACACTCGTCGTCGCTGCTCATCAAATCCGCCATGGCAGCCAGCTAAATTTAGCAGAGCCCTCTGACTCTGGTATTTAATGCGTTTCAAACGGCGATTAAGAGGGTTCGAATAAGACGGTGTGAGGGCCGAATTGAGAAATTGGCGGTCTGACAGAGAGAGCAACGACAGCAGTATGATGATCCAACGCTATGCAGTCGCTAAATATCCCACTAAACAAATGTACGTATGTGTATATATGGTCGATCGGCGAATCGATCGCCAAATTCATTGAATTCCAAATTCAGAGTGCGCTGTAAATATACCTGCTATATCATTTTTAGGGGCTACCAGTTTTACCAGGATACCGGACTTGAAACTCTCACTTTTTTCACCCTATAATGACTCTCAAATCCATCCAAAATAACAAAAACAGAAAAACGCTTCTAGCTTTAAATCTTGCAGGTTTAAATGTTATTTTTAGTAAAAACGAAAAAACACTAATAGCTTTAAGGGTTCTTTTTGAGTTGGTGGATGTTTTAATTATATTTTTTTTTAAAGAAAGTATTTTGTATATGTGAATTGATATTTTTTTTGCATGGAAATTTAATTTGGGATGGCAATGAATTACTTAGACATATTCACTTAGGTTTAAATTTAGAATTTTTGCAGGGCGGTATTAGTTAGTTATTTTGGAAAAACCAAAGAAAGAAAAGGGAAACCATCTTATTAAAATTCCTATTTATGAGTACCAAAAAAAAATATGTTTATTTATTTATTTTTTATACAAGTAATTTACTTTAAGTTTATCTAGCAATTAAAAATTTATTTATATTTTTTTTATAAAAATAACTTATGGAGCTATGGTAACTAGAAACACACTACAGAGCGATGGCGGGCAGGCTGCGCAGCTAGGGTTTCTGCGTATCAGCATTTGTGACAGGCCTGGAACACCACAAACTCAAACTGGCAGCATTGTTTCGAAAGGGGCAACTGCTGTCGGACTGGATGGGAGCAGAGGGGTCCAGTGGGACCCCATCATTTAAGCAGGTTATCCTGCAGAAACAGCAACAGAACATGAAAGAAGGAGTCAGAATAGAGGGATTGAACAGCACGATGCAGAACAGCAGGAAAAAAAAGGATAAGACACCAATGATGTCTGACAAGACAGAAAATACCACAGAAGACAGGAATACAGAGAAGCAGAACCGTGCAGGCACTCAAGACAAAACAGATGCAAAGTCTCAGCCCTCAGAAAATGAGGACGAAGGACCGAAAGAAGACAAAGAGCCAAAAAACAAAAGCAAGGTCCAACCGGAGAAGGAGGGGGAGTCCAGCGCGAACCCCAACAGAACCCCGGTGAACAGCAGTGCATGTAAGCCAAAGAAAAAAGACAGCCTACGGGTGACAATCACTGACCCTGAAATCCAGGCCTATAGGGAGCACATGGCTGAACATGCCATCATTTGTAAATTTATGGGAATCTGGCCATCTGAGAGGACTCTGTGCCAATGGATAAGACAGCAGTGGAAGCCGAAAGGAGATGTGCAGTTACATCTGGGGGCCAAAGGATTCTTCACAGTAGTCTTTACAAGTCTAGAAGATAAAGACAGAGTGTTCGAAGGTGGCCCTTATTTCCTAGCAGCAGCAGGCTTATATATGAGACCTTGGAAGCCGAACTTCGTCCCGGAAAAGGAATCCTTCACTCAAGTTCCAGTTTGGATCAGACTCTTCTCTCTCCCGATAGATTATTGGGGATTGAATGCCTTAAAGCAAATAGGGGATAAGCTAGGAACGTTTGTCAAAGCATCGGAGGCAACCATGCAGAAAAGATATACCACCTATGCTAGAATCTGTGTGGAGCTGGATGTGTCAGGAGCACTACATGAAGGTTTGTGGCTGGAGTACAAGGATGAGGAATACTTTCAAGCTTTAGACTATGAGCAAATACCTTTCAGATGTCGGAAATGCCATGAGCATGGACATCTGGTAAGGGACTGTCCATTGAACAGAAAGGAGGCAGAAGAAGACAAAACACAGAACAACAAAGACAAGAACAACTTTACCAAACCAAAGAACAGGCAGTGTGCCAATAGAAGAAGGAATACCAAAGGAAACACAGGAAAAAACTACTTCAGTAACCCCTTTGAGATCCTAGACCTGAAGACCGATTCGGAGGAAAAGAAGAACACACCTAATTGGGAGGCAGGGCAAGAAACTTACAGGGGAAGGTACTGAGGAAGGAGCTTTCAATGGTGAAATCCACATGCAGGATAGAACAGCAGAAACGGACGAAGAAACAGAGATGTTAACTAGTGAAGCAGGGAGTGAGGATCTGGAGCTCGAAGATACCTTAGCCATGGAAGGCATGGACCTCACGACGCTCGTAGAAAGATGGAGAGCCAAAGGGATTGAAGCAGTACCGGAGGAAGAAATCAGGAAGGTCAATGACCTCTTCATAGCACGACAGAAGGCAGTACTAGAGAAACAGAAGAACAAGTTAGGCATAATCAAAGGAAGCATCCCACACTACAAAGCAATACTGGGAAAAACCTCTGGCTCGAGGCACAAACGTCGTAGAGGCCGCAAGTCAAGTGGAGAACACCTGCAGGAGCTTGGAGAGATGTTGATCAACGCAGGTAAGAAAAGCAGCTAAGTGATTATCCGTCCTTCCCAAAAATTGTTTAAATATGAAGATTGTATCTTGGAACGCAAGAGGGATAAACAGCCAAGCCAAACAAAGGTTGTTGAAGAGGCAGATGCAAAAAAACAACCCGGATATGTTGTTTCTACAAGAGACCAAATGCAACAGAGCTCTCATAGAAAAGCTACAAGTTAAGTTAGGAAGAAATTTTGAAGTCTTAGAGATCGAAAGCAAAGGGCGAGAAGGAGGCTTAGCAACCTTCTGGGACACAAGGAGATACCAGATCCTCACAGCTGAAGCAAGCAAGAACTACTTAGCACTGGAAGTGCAACCTACAGGTAATTCTACATCTTTCCTATGCATCAATGTGTATAGTCCTCAGAAATTAGAAGACAAGATAAGTTTCCTAGCGTCTTTAACCAATTTTATAGAAAGGCACCCTGATGCTAAGTTCATTTTGGGGGGAGATTTCAACATGATCACCTCCCTCCTGGAGAAAAAAAGGAGGCCTCAGGAAACTAAACAGGGATGGGGAGGTCTTCATAAGTTTCATTGATAATGCAAGATTGGTAGATGTTTACCCTAAAAATAGTAAGTTTACTTGGAACAATCGAAGGGGGGGCGAAAGGTTAATATCCTCCAGATTGGATCGTTTCTTAGTCTCGGAGAGCTTAATATTAGATGGAACAGTAGTTGAGTCGAACATCCTCCCAAGCGGAGGGTCGGACCACTGGCCGATCTCTCTAGCTGTCGAGCTTCAGGGTACCCCCAGGAACAAACCCTTCAGGTTCGAAAAGTTCTGGATAGAACACCCTAACTTCCTCACTATGGTGGAAAAATGGTGGTCAGAGCCTTTAGCTGAAGAAGGGTCCAAAATGTTCAATCTGCAAAAGAAACTAAAAAACATCAAAATGAGATTAAAGGACTGGAACAAAACAGTTTTTGGAAATATATTTCAGGAGAAAGCTATCATCGAACACAAGCTGGAACAAATTCACAAGGACGGGGCGACAAGTTGCAGAAATGAGGAAACCTGTGAACAAGAAAAAGAGCTTACTCAACAATGGCACAATAGATGTAAGCAGGAAGAATCTTTATGGAAGCAGAAATCAAGAGTCCTTTGGTTGAAGGAAGGGGAGCAAAATACCAAATTTTTCCACAGATCAGCCATGGACTATAGAAGTGCCAATAAAATCCTAGAACTAAAAAATAGTGAGGGTGAACTCCTTAGGAATCACAACGAGATATCAGCCTCACTATCGGATCACTTTAGCCTCATAGCGCAAGAACCAGAGATCAACAGAGAGGCAGCCATCAAAGAAATAACTAATGCCATACCCAAATCAATCACAGAGGAGCAGAACTGGGCCCTAAGAAGAACAATCACTATGGAAGAGGTCGAGGAGGTAGTTAGGAGTATGCCCAGCGACAAAGCTCCTGGTCCGGATGGGTTCACCATTAACTTCTATAAAGCCTGCTGGAACATTGTAAAGCAAGACATATGGGAGATCGTGGAAGACTCAAGACGATCCAAAACGATCCTAAAATCTCTAAACTCAACCTTCATTGCTCTTGTACCCAAAGTGGAGGAAGCTAATATACCAGAAAAGTTCAGACCCATAGCCCTCTGCAATGTCATCTACAAGATCATATCAAAAGTCATAGCCAACAGGCTGAAGGTGATCCTCCCTGGCATCATCTCGCAAGAACAGTCTGGCTACGTGGAAGGAAGGCAGATTCTAGACAATATTTTGCTTGCCCAGGAGATGATTCACTCTCTTCATTCGCGGAAAGAAGCAGGAATGCTCATGCAGTTAGATCTTTCCAAAGCTTATGACAAGGTAAGTTGGTCTTACCTGAAAGCAGTTTTAGAGGCTTTTGGTTTCAGTAAACAATGGATCAAATGGGTTTTAGCCCTCATTAAATCTCCTAGATACTCTATCCTTGTGAATGGAGCCCCCTCTGTTCCCTTCAGCCCTTCCAGAGGCATCAGACAGGGGGACCCTCTATCCCCTTTCTTGTTTGTCATTCTAATGGAGGGCCTAAGTAGATTAATTGCAAAGAAAAAAGCAGAAGGTCAAATTAGAGGTCTGCAACCTATCAGATCCAGTCCAGCCACTACTCATCAACAGTTTGTGGATGATACCATGTTACATGGTACCCCTACAGTAAAAGAAGCTTTGGCTTATAGAGACATTCTTAATCTTTTTAGCAAAGCTTCGGGAATGGAGATAAATTTTTCCAAATCCACCATATTCTTCTTCAACACGCATCAGGCTATCCAATCTCATCTATCTAGGCTGCTGGGGTTTAAAATTGGTTCCTTACCTTCAAGATATCTTGGCGCCCCCCTGACTCTCAAACCGTGGCAAAAGGTTCACTGGGAGAAAGTCATAGCCAGTATGGAGAGGAAATGCAGACATTGGACTAACAGGGCTCTGAATTTTGCAGGTAGATTAATTCTAACAAAAGCGGTCTTGCAGGCTATCCCTCAATATATGCTTTCAATTTTGCCTGCTCCGAAAGGAATCCTAGATCAAATGAGAAACATCCAGCGCTCCTTCTTATGGAGTGGAAACAGTGAAAAGAAGAAATGGTCGCTGGTTGCCTGGCAGAAACTGTGTAAACCTAAGGATGGGGGGGTCTGAACTTGGTTGATCCCTCAGTGGTTAACAGAATCTGCGGAGCCAAAATATGGTGGAAGTGGATCTCGGACACGAGCCTACCTTGGGCCATTCTGTGGAAGGAAAATTACAGGCCAAATAGCTCCAATCTAGAACTAATAAGAATGCAGGACACCCCCAACGGATCACCAATATGGAATCATGCCCAAGCCAACAGAAGTATTGTCTAGGACTATAGCTTCTGGGAGATAAGAAATGGAACTCAAGCACTCTTCTAGGAGGATGCCTGGCAGCAGTCCCCGAAACTAGATACCCCTCAACTCCAACTATTGAAGCAACACACTCAAAATGAGGGCAAATTCAGAGTCAACCAATACTGGAACCCAACCAGTGAAGACCCGGAGTGGAGGGAATGGACTATATTCAACTCTACCCACAACGAAGACATTCAGGATACCATTCAAGCTTTAAATCAACAAATCCTCAAAAGAAAAATTCGAATGGCTGCTGAAAATGATAAGCTTAGATGGGGACCGAAAGGCAACAGTGATTTCTCCCTAAAAGAAGCAAGGAGCATCATAGAGAGGGAAGAACAACTTGATATTATGCCCTGGACCGATAAAGTTTGGGACAGTCTTCAATGGCCGAAAATTAGAACTTTTCTATGGCTTCTTATGCAGAAGAAAACTCTAACATGGGAAAACTTATTGAAAAAAGGGTTCAGGGGACCTTCTAGATGTCCTATGTGCCTGAAGGAGGCGGAAACAATGAATCATCTTTTTAATTCCTGTGATTGGGCGTCCCAGCTTTGGCACTGGATGGAAGAAATTCTGGAAGCGTCTGATCGGAACAGGGACTCCATTCAGGAGACCATCATCAACTGGAGGAGAAACTTTTCTAGAATTCGAAGAGTGGATAGTATATGGAAATGCACCCCGGGCTTTATAGCATGGACAATATGGAAAGAGAGAAATCGAAAAATATTCACGGAGGAAGTTAGAAACATAGAATTTGCAAAAGATTCTATAACAATTAACATTAGACAGCTAATACAGGCAAAATGCAAAGCAAATTCGAATGAAAAACCCACGGATCAGGACTTACGCATATTAAAGAGGTTTCAATTGGAGGCCTCCAGCAATCAACCAACGTGGGGAAACAGAGCACAACCCTCATCGCAAATTCACAGATGGCAACGCCCACCAGAGGGCGGCCTAAAATTGAATTTTGACGGGGCTTCGAGGGGCAACCCAGGCATAGCAGGTATCGGAGGCGCCATTCGGAATCAAGATGGAGACATAATCCATATTTATTGCAGGGCGCTGGGAGAATGCACAAACAATGAAGCAGAGTTTGCTGCGCTTGAGCAAGGATTAAAGATTCTAAGAACCATTAGACGAGGAAATGTCATAGTGGAGGGGGATTCTTCCTTGGCCATCTCGGCGGCTAAACGCCTTCAAGCAGGCACAAAAGCCAGTAAGGCCACCAAACATTGGAGGCTGGCTAAGGCAACTGAAAGTATAGAGGAGATGATAGTAGAAATGAGAGGCATAATTTTCCAATCAGTAAGAAGAAAGGCGAATGGGTTGGCAGACTTTTTGGCAAACCACGGTGCTGACAACCTGAACATAATCACAAACAACTGTTGGCAGGAGGTAGACTGCCCAATCCTCAAGGTGACATGTGCACAGCTGGCAGAGAAGGATTCAAACCAAGCCGATCCAACCTAGCTGGTGACAGCTTCGGGTTACGGTACCGGAATTTTGATGAAACCGGTAAAAGCAGTAATAATCACCAAAGCAACGGAATGACAGGACTTCTCGGGAGGTGGATCTCCTAGCGGCGGCAGGCCAGCCAGACGAGTGATCATTACAGATCGAACCACAGAACTTATAGCATCAGCAATATCAAAATCAAGACACTTGGAAGGGATCCGTATAGAAAGACATCAATAACATTTATGTTGATTACAAAAGAGGCGGGGTGGATCGAGGCACAGCGTATGAAGAACCGATATGCAGGCAAATAGGGTATGTCAAATACAACTATCAACCATAGCAACCGATCAAACGTACAGGACACATGGCATAATGCTAAATGGATTATGAGCAGCCACTTTCAATCTAATTCGACCTGCAACGGCCTTGCTTATGTGAACCTCAATCAAATTTATTGCAACAGTACTCCCACCTACAGCGGGATTAAGGCTAAACTCAGGAGGGTTCACAAACGAAAACACTATAAAGCAGAGGGTATTTTCCCTGTTTTCTCCACAACTTCTCATAATAGTGTCGAGCACGCATCCGTGAACGGTAATTGCATTAGCTGGGAGGAGCATAGAGAGACAGATATGGACGCGGGAGGATGCCGCTTTGCTGCTGCAAATCAGGACCTCCTAGAGGCGAAGAGAGGCTATGAGACCCGTGCAGCAACTAAGAACAAGCACAAGGTTGCTGAATTGGAGGCTAAGGTTAAGCAGGCGGAAGAAGGGCGCACGAAGGAGGAGATTGCAGAGGAAGTGGATTGGTTGAAGGATCTGGGAACCCCCTCGAAAAGGGCTACTCAGTTTGTTAGAACAAAGGTAGAGAGTTGGCGAACCAAGATGCTCATCGCCAAAGCTCTGGAATCGATCGAGAAGGAGAAGCAGCATATCGTGACTGAAGTGAACCTCATGGAGGCTCAGATGGCAAAAGTAATTGACTACAACAACTCGCTGGATGGTTGAATCACCACTGTGCATGAAGCCATTCAAACAGTCAACAGGAAGCTCACTCTGCTCATTAGGCTTCTGAGAGATACTGTCAACCCAGCTCCTGGCACTCCGCAGCCGGCCACAACTGAGGTGCAGGAGAACGAATCTATGGCAGCCGTGCAAGCAAGGATGGACAGTCACATGCGGCAGATGGGTCTGGACACCATCAGTCAAATGGGCAAGTTTATCTAGGGTAGTCCCTTTTGTTGTTTACTCCAGCTTTATCTATGTTTCGGCCTAAGTCTGTCTATGTTAATGTCACGAAATGTAATGTCTCGGTAGTCTCGGTTTATAGGAACAAGCTTAGCTCGAGCCACCCTGCGAGGTGTGCTTTTTGCAGTTTCTTTTTCTGAACTCTCTGAGCAGGTGATTGGTTATGGCTCATTGTTCATCCCTGCTTTCGATCTGCTACGACGGATTTTTTGTACTAAACTTTGTTATATAATACAAACTTATGACTTACAAAAAAAAAAAACTTATGGA
>APFE030937594.1:46445-74352 GCA_000404065.3 Pinus taeda
TGATAAATATTAAAGAAAGAAAGAAATTATTTTAACATCCATTGGGTTAAAGATAGCTTACGAGACAGATTGCTTTTTCGTCTATTTGATGTACTCAACCCTTTTTCAATGAAGCTTCAAAATAAATGGTCCTAGCTTCTTCACAAACCCCTCGCTAAATAAATTATCCCAAGAGTTAGCTGCCAGCATATCTTCATAATTTTCTCTGTTGTCTTTGAAGGCCTCACATTTTAAAATGAAATGTTTTTATGTTTCCACTTTTCCGGAAGAACAAAAAATGCACACTCTTTCCTCCCACACTTCTTTTGGCATTTTCCAGCGCTCTGTTTCACAACGGAGTTGATGAGAATTAGTACTTAACTGGGCAATAAGAATTTTGGCTCTCCAAGAGATATTGGCCTCTATGTATGATTTTGGTTGATGACTATGAGTGGGATTAAACATTTCAATATAGTACTTTTTCTTTCTTCCTAGCTGATTATCCCAAGTAAGCTTGTGGAACTTTTCCATAACAAAAGCTTTTATCTCTTTGTTGTTTATGGGACACACATTCAAGCAAATACCCCATTTACCAAACCATTTGTTATTTTGCTGCATCCAAGTTTTTTTTTTCTCTTGCACAATCTATCATTAAAGACAACGTTAGGCCATCTACCCTCTTCCATTTACTCAAATTTTTTTAAATACCTTATGACTCACACCATAGCAATTGCTTCAATAGGAGCAGTCCTTGTTTCACTTAACAATATAGCATAAGGAACTGCACTTTTAACCTTGAATTTGGTTGTAATCAAATGCTTATTAATTTTCTCAATCTGTCTCCATTGGATGTCGGATGTATTGATGGCTTATAGTTCACAACCATAGAGAATCATCGAAATCACTAGAAGCCCAAAAAGAGTTTGAGTGGTTTTCCAGTCCCATAATTCTGCCTCTCTACACCTATTTGAAAAGCATAAAATGCTTTCCAACCCCCCAAAGTTCTTTTCTTTCTACAACCATTCCAACTTAGATGTTTGTTGAAGTCAATTCCGAGATATTTGTAATATTCAACTTCTTCCAAAATGTTGCCTTCAAAGTAGAACTTATGTTGGCTATGTTTTCTTTTTTTAGAGAAAACCACTACTTTTGTTTCGCTGATATTGACTTGCATCCCCACACTTCTACAAAAATGCTCAAGGTATAGTAAGTGCTCTTGCAAACCAAGAACCTATTTAGCAAGCAGAATAAGGTCATCTGCATACAAAATAAGCCTTATATCAAACTTGCCCAAATAGATACCATCACCCCTTACGAATTTAACCACTCCTCAAGCTTGTCGATATATAAACCAAAAAGGGTAAGAGACAGTGGGCAACCTTGCTTGACCCTGATAGCTTCTAAAAGTTTTAGAAATGTCTGTTGAAGTTCTAATTTTGACTTTCACCTCTTCATACAACCTATGCACAGCTGCTTTTAAATGTTTAGGAACCCCAAGTTCCTCCATTCTGTGCCAAATCTTATCCCTAGGAACCGAGTCAAACACTTTTCTGAAATCAACAAAGAAACAAAAGACATCTTCCTTTTTCTCCCAAACTTTTTCAATGATGTACCTTAAAGTTATACAGTGATCAACTGTGGAATGTTTAGGTCTAAAACCTGCTTGCCCTTTAGCACGCTTATTTCTTTCTTCTGCCGAGTTGCTAATTTTTTTTCTAGCATGCTTCCAAATAGCTTTGCAAACAAAGGGTATATCATGATGGTCCTATAATTGGAGGGATTATTGATGTCACTGCTCTTGAAAAGAGGTATTGCCAAACTAGTTGTACAATCTGTGGGAAGGCCCTATTGTATGATGTTGTTGAAAATTTTTGTAATATGAGGTGCAAGAATTTTTTAGCCCCACTTTAGATATTATGCTTGGAGTTTAGGAAAGTCTTTTGCTTTTCCAACACCCAACTTCTTGATACCCATCTCTACCTCTTGCACTGTGAAGAGTTCAATATCAGTATTGACCAAGAGGGGGAGGGTCACCCTTAGGATCCTGTTCATAGAGTTGTCTTGCATAGTCAAACCATTTAGAAGTTGTAATACTATTTCCAGTTTGTATCTTTTTTCGATTGGAGCTCCTTCCAAAATAATTTGGGATTATTTTTCCCAAGGAAGATTAGTTCTTCCCTCCTTGAAACCATGAAATCAGTCTTTTTCTTGCTTAATAACTACTTGTAAGCTTTAAGCTTTATGTTATCCTTGTTTGACTCTTTCCACATTCTCCTTGCCTTTTTGCATTCCTCGTCAAACCAAGCATTAACCGGAAAGCAATTTGTTTCAGACTTCTTAATTTTTGCTCTTTTGCACTTTGCAAGTGCGCATTCAATTAAATGTGTTAATTCATGACTATGAAGGTTGTGAATTGTGATTTTCTCCTTCTTGAAGAGCCTCTCTAGTGTCATTTCGAAGGTATTACAATTTTCTGGGGTCAAAAGAATTCTGCCCTGTGGGAGATTTTGTTGGACATGCTGAATTTTTTACTCTAATTGTTTCTTTCCAGTCCAGGAGAAACATAACTAAATTGGCTTGTGATCTGATTTTAAGTCCCACAGCTGATCTCCAATCAAGACTTCCTCCATTTTCTCGCACAAATCATGCGATCAAATTACATAATCTACTACACTTGCTCCAGTGTAAGTATTGCAAGTGAAATTACTAGACTTTTCCCATCTAGTCAAGCCATTACAAATGACTAAATCAAAGGCCCCACATAGAGTAAGCAATTGTTCACTAAAGAGATTACAGCCCTTGTCCTCTGAAATTCTTTCCCACTGATGATTACTCTCTTCTGTAAGCCAAATAGGGTCGCAATCATCTTTACAACAAAGAAGGCTAGCTTGCTGACTTGCAGTCCTAGCATTGAAATCACCCACTATAAGGACTTCACCTAACTATGAATAAGTTGCAATATCCACTTTTAAGGCTGCAACTGAATCTTTGTGGTCAACCCCTCTAGTTTTGTAGATTTTTGAATCATGCGGCGCAAGATGGCATGTTGCGATACTTGAGTCTTCTTTTTCTAACTGAATGAGACAACGTTCTTTCTCCCTTACTAAAACCATGATACCCTCATGCCAAAAAACACATTAAGTCCATAATTTATTCAAATCCTATGGGCTCAAACACCAAATTAGTGTATGACGCTCCCTTGTTTATGGGACAAGAAAGTTGCGTACTAAAATCTATCAAAATGTGCATACTCTATCCTCCTCCAAATTTAAACATATTTGAAATATATAACCTTTTAGAAGGAAACACATGGTCCTATTTATTAAGCCCACTCCCATAATCTTAAATGTAGTGTGCTAAAACATTATACAAACACAAAACAAACTGTAATTTTATTAATTTATTGAAATACTTACAAAAATGAGAAATTTTATTTTAATTATTGATAATACTAATTGAATGGTAGGAATTTAGCCTCTAAGAAGTAGCCTAGAATATTTTAGTAGTAATCACATATGAAAGGTTGAGATTTATCTCAAAAGTAGTTATGTCTTGTCTATCCTTTTAATTAAATTGATTAATTAAAAAAAAATGTTATATGAAATGATTTATGTTTTTTTGGGCATATGGTATTGATGAACCATGATATGCCCCTGGTATTGTAATAAAATCTATTTAGATGTTAAAAAACTCCATGGTAAAGTCCAAGGGAATCTCCATATTTAAGAATCTTGCTTCATGTTTTTTTAAATGTATTTACATTTAATTCATATAAGAATCTCTTCATAACAAGTGCTTAGGGCAGCATAGTTGTCACTTAAGTGGATGTTATACTTTTAGAAAAATTACAAATTGATATATGAAGTAGAAAAGTTAATTGCCTACTAAGATATGGACTTGTATGAATTTTTGGTGGGTAGTAACCACTACTAATTTGGCACATTTAGACTTTTACTCATACGTGTTAAAGAATTGAAGAAAAAATAAATAATGGTAGGTAGTAACTCGGATAGCTATATTTATTTCCATCTTGTTTCTATTCATTTTTATGCAAATACTTGCTTAAATTATGGTGGATTGTAAGTGATGGTAAATAGGTTATTTATATGAGTTATTTTAAAGGATTTTAATTTTTAAACTCAACAATGAAAAATCATTGCACAAATATTTAAAAATCATGGCTTAAATATTGCAACTACATCCAAAAATTATGGCAAAAAAACTGAGGTAGTTATCCACATGGCACAAAGTTGTAATAAGGCCTTCAAAGTTATGGTCCAATCAAATGGTTGAAAAATATTTTTTCAATAATATTGAAAAAGAAATTAAAAAAAATAAAATTCAAAGTTAAACATTATAATTTAGATTGGTCAACACTAAACTAATAGTGGTCAACAAACAAATTGATTGTTATAGTCCTGCCATGGAATAGTGGTCAATAAACAAATTAATTTTTTTATATTGTAGGATTCGCAATACTTTCATTTTCTATTAATTATATATAGGCAGGTAACAAAAAATATGTCTGGTGGCCTCAACCTGTCCGAGGGAAACTAGGTATGTTGGCCACCGATCAACATCATATGTCGTCCAAAATTTAAACAGTTTGAGAATATCCATCCATGATAAATATACTATTCTATCTAATGTATGCTTAATCCTTCGACTTTCAAAGTAAATGATATTTGATCATATCATCATAAAACCAAAAAATATTTTTTATTACTCTACTTCAGTCGTCAAATGACTCAATAGGGGTCGGGTCCTTTGCACTCGACCCAGACACTTCATTCAGTAGCAAGCTTTGAATCTGTTTTTCAATTCGGCTAAAACTGATATTCTGATGATATTGTTGTACTTGCACCACTTGAATCTCCTTTTGGATGCCCCTTGGGCTTGATTCCTCTTGTCACGCTTGCATTGGTTCTTCTAGGTCCCTGTGTGTTGTCTGTTATGTCCCTATAATACTAGTGATTCCCCCATTACTATTGTCATTGTAGCCCTTATTGTTATTGTTGTGCTCCTATTGTCCCCATATTGTTATTATTATGCCCCATAAAAGCCCACTATTGTTATTGTTGTGCTCTTATATTATTATTGTTATGTCAGCTTTGATTATATTGTGACCCTTTAGACTTTTATATATAGAAAGGAGTTTTTGTCATTTGAATCATCCAAAAATTATTCATTTGTGTAATTTAAAGGAGGTTTCCTCCTCGAAGAGGTTGATTTTGAAGTCGTTTATCTATCTTTTCTTCTATTTTGTGAGCTAGTTGCATAACATTTAGTATCAGAGTTGTGGATTCGAGGGTTTCATTGCTCCAAACAAGTCATCGTGGAATTTTTGCTATAACTTTTTTGTTCTACGACGTTTCAAAAGCTAAAACTAAAATCCATTTGAGTCTAAATCTTGATGAACCTTGTGATCCAGATTTAAACAGGAACGCAATAAAATACAGAGATAACCATAAAGACATATATGCAGCGGAAATAATACTTCATTTCATTATTGTAAAATACTGAAATATGCTTACAACCAGAAATAGAAATAAACCAGCTGGGGCAATGGTAGCTTATCTCTGAGAAGAGATGTGTGGCTACATGCCTCTGAACTGTGTTACAATGAGGCTCGAAGGCCTATTTATTGTTGAGAAACAATGAAAAACCCTTCACATCCAAAACCTAACCCTAGAAGATGAAACGCCAAATTGTGGGCCCCGTTTGGGTAAATTGGTACATCAATTTCCCGGGGTCGTAACTTTGGCATATGATCTCCGTTTGACGCGTACTATAGCTCGTTAGAAAGATCTATCCGAGAAATACCACTTTGGGAAGGGAAACATCAATACATGGACCCATGTTGCCCCCAAATTTCCCAAAAAACGTCGTTTAGGGCCTCAAAACGGCTCCAGAAGTTCAGGACCCGAAAAACTACTAAAAATAGTAAATTGTGCTACAATTTAGGAAACTGAAAAGACTGAAAGAGACAATTGTGGGGGTCCAAATGGGATAGGTGGGTGGCCAGCAACATCCACCTGGATCACCTTGGGTCCAAATTTTAGATCTTTTCTCGCTATATTTTCAGAGATATGATCCAAGAAAGTTAGGGTTTTTGCAGGCTCCTGAATTACATCCCAAACATGTGACCTTGGGAAAATTGTCCTAACTTTCTCTCTGAGCATCAAATTGGAATTTCGTAAGAAGTTATAGAAAGAGGTCAAACTGTAGTTTTTTGTGTATCGTTTTCAGATCCAAAGGTTGAAACAATGACACGTGGAACTTCGTACAACTTCGCTCTACTGAAAAAGTATATAATCAGGTCATCCTGGGAGATTGGCCATAACTCTTTCTTGAAGAATCCAATTTCTATCAGATTGGTGGCATTGGAAAGAGGACTTAGAGGGCTACCACAGGACAAAATTTCAGACCTTGGAAATCCGCAATTATAGAGGTACAACATATTCAATATCGAGCTCCTACAAAGCGAAAAAAAGGTGTGTAGTCTTTTTAAAATTTTGTGTAAGTTCGGGTTGAAAAATTAGTTTGAAGTGATTCAAAGGGCATAGTGAAGCATAATTATTATTAATTGATGCCCCGAAGAAAGAAAATGGAAACACCTAATAAGCAACCTGAAATCTCTAGAATGACTCATGAAGAATAGGAAGAAATGCAACATGGTATATCAAAATTACGAGACCAAGTGCAACAAATTCCACTCTCACAAAGGTAACAGAAACTAAGATGGATGGTTTAAATAAAGGCGTAGAAGCTAACATGAATGACATGGAACTTAAGATGGATGTTGTGGAAGCTAAGATGGATAACATGGAAGCTAAGATCAATGGCGTGGACGTTAAGATGGATGGTATAGAAGAAAAATTGAAAGGCAACATGGAAGATTTGAAGATAGATTTGACAAAGTTGCTACAAGAAATGCTTACTAATGGTGAAAGGGTAGTAAAGGAAACTCATGATGAGAACAAAAGAAATGTTAATAATTATTTCATAGACTCTAATGTTGGATTGAAGACCCACCATGTTCCAAAGATCAATATGAGGAAGTTTGATGGCAAGGATCCTGTAACATGGATACTACAGATGGAGCAATATTTCAATCTCCATAATGTGCAAAACACACAAAAGGTACGCATTGCAACTTTATATTTGGAACCAAATTAGTTTGTATGGTATCGATGGCTTTGTTCTCGTAAACAAATTGTCACTTGGGAAATTTTTATGGAAGAAATGATAACACATTATGAGGATACAAAAAGCAACACCTTTTTTAGCCAATTGATAAATCTCAAACAAAATTGTTCAATGATGGAGCACATTGAGGACTTCAAAAAATTGAATATAAGGGTTAGAGATATTCTAGAGGAGCATAAGATTGATGTGTTCATAGGGACTTTAAAAGATAACATCCAACATGAGGTTCGCCTTTGGGAACCTCATTTATTGGAGAAGGCATTCAGGTTGGCAAGAAAAATGGAAAGCAAAATTATGGCAACAAAGAAGCCTTCCACTCACAATTATAAAGATGGAAGTGTTGTTGCCCCTAGCCTTTTACAACCTACAAGGTTGACACCACAACAATTGGAAGAAAAAAGAGCAAAAGGGCTTTGTTACAGTTGTGATAGCAAATACACTAAAGGTCATAAGTGTCCTGAGAAGAAATTATTTTACATAGATTGTGAAGAGGAGGAAGAAAATGAACAAGAAACGTCAAAAGAAGAGGATATACACCAGGAACAAACTCTAGAGAAAGAAGAAATGAATTCGACCATAGCTTGGAATGCATTGGCCGGAATTACCACTCCTCAAACTATCAAGATAGAAGAACATATCAAGAAGAAAAAGGTAATAGTGTTCATTGATTCGGGTAGTACCAATAATTTTAATCATTGTAAGATAGCCAAGGAATTTAATTGCTTCTTATATCCACCACCGGAGTGTCAAGTGATGGTTGCAAGTGGAGGAACCATAAATTTCTCTGAACAATGCCATAATATCAAGCTATCCATGGGAGAATATGTATTGAATAGCCCAATGCTGTCCAATCCAATGGGCGGTGTTGATGTTGTACTAAGAGTCCAATGGATACAATCTTTAGGTACGATAGCTTTTAATTTTCAAAGAACTTCTCTTGAAATTTTCTTCGGAAGGAAAGGAAGTTGAATTAAGGGGTATCGCAGGGAAATCAGGAAAGATAATCAGGTCCAATGAAATGACAAAGCTTCTAAAGAAAGAACAACGAGGCGTAATCGCACGATTATGTTCGCCAGAGGTTACCACATCGAAATTTTCTATTTCTCCATATCTCCAAAAAATTTTGGACAATCATTTCAAGGTATTTGAGACTCCCACCTATTCGTGATCATGATCATGCTAATCATTTGATTCCAGGAAGTGTTCCTCCAAACATCAGGGCTTACATATATCCCTATGCCGAAAAGAGTGAAATTGAATGTATGGTTGCAGAAATGCTAGAGGCTGGTATAATTCAACCTGGTCAAAGTTATTTCTCTGCTCTAGTAGTATTGGTGCACAAGAAGGATGGATCATGGCGCATGTGTCTGGATTATAGGGAGCTCAACAAGCTTTCTATTAAAGATTAAATTCCCATTCCCTCCATTGATGAATTATTGGATGAATTGAATGGATCAATTTACTTCACCAAGTTGGATCTTCATTTAGGATATCATCAAATCATAATGAAGATTGAAGACATTCTGAAAGCAACATTTTGAACTCATGAGTGTCATTATGAATTTTTGGTCATGTCTTTTGGCCTTACGAATGCACCTTCTACATTTTAAGGTTTCATGAATTCCATTTTCAAGCCCTTCCTTAGAAAATTTGTGTAAGTATTTTTTGACGATATACTAATCTACAACAAGTCTCGGAAGGATCATGTTCAACATGTTGACAAGGTGCTCAAACTATTGGAGGAGAAAAAATTATATGCAAAAAGCTTCAAATGTTTCTTTGGAGTACAAGAGGTGGAATATATGGGTCATATTGTATCTCATGAAGGTGTTAAGGTAGACCCTAGCAAAATTAAAGCAATTAAGGAATGGAAAATTCCCACATCCATAAAGCATTTGCAAGGATTTCTTGGGTTGATAGGGTATTATCGCAAGTTTGTTAAGAATTATGGGAGAATAGCAGCACCTCTAACAACATTATTGAAGAAAGATGCATTTTCATGGACTCTCGAAGCAATGAAGGCCTTTGAACATCTTAAACAAGCAATGTGCCAAGCACCGGTCTTAGCTACACCGGACTTCACAAAAACCTTTATTGTGGAATGTGATGCTTCAGGAAATGGAATTGGTGTTGTTTTAATGCAAGAAGAAAGACCCATTGCTTTCAAAAGTCATCCAATCAAAGGAAAGTATCTATTTATGAGAAGGGAATGTTGGCAATACTACACACACTTAAGAAATGGTGACCCTACCTAATGGGAAGACACTTCAAGGTAAAACTGGATCATGATAGTCTTAAATACTTTTTAGAACAAAAATTATCTTCAAAAGAGCAACAAAAATGGGTCACAAAGATATTGGGTTATGACTTCGAAATCATCTACAAAAAAGGGAAGCAAAATGTTGTGGCAGATGCACTCTCAAGAAAGGATGAGGATGTGAAAGCATTGTTTTACGTCATTTCTATTATCCAACAAGATTGGATAAACGAAGCAAGGGATGAATGGAAGTATGATGAAGAAGTGTGGGCACTCATTCAAAAGATACAACAAGATCCCAGTACATCTGATACATTTAGCTGGAAAAATGATTCGTTATGGTACAAAGATCACTTATACCTATGTAAGAATTCCCAACTCAAACAAAAGATTCTTATGGAATTGCACACATCTCCCTTAGGAAGGCACTAAGGAATTTTAAAAACTCACCACAGGGTTAAGAAGGAATTTGTTTGGGATGGCCTTAAATCTGATATTCAAAAGTTTGTGGCGGAACGTTTAGTTTGCCAACAAAATAAAATTGAAACAATTAAGACTCCAAGTCTATTACAACCTTTATCCATTCCAAGTCAACATTGGGTGGAGGTTTCAATGGATTTTATCACAGGTTTACCCAAGTCTGAAGGAAAGAGTGTCATTATGGTGGTAGTTGACAGACTTACCAAGTATGCACACCATTGTGAATTATCTCATCCATTTAAAGCAAGTACAATTTCTACTGCATTTATGGAAACAATTCAAAAGCTACATGGAAACCCAAAGATTATTGTAAGTGACAGAGATGCCATTTTCACTGGAAATTTTTGGACAAAATTATTTTCTTGTCTTGGTACTCAGTTAGCTCATAGCTCATCTTATCATCCTCAATCTGATGGGCAAACTGAGATAGTAAACAAATGTTTGGAAGGATATCTTCATTGCTTTGTATATGATAAATAGACACAATGGGTCAAATGGTTGCCTCTGGCTGATGGTGGTATAACACTTCCTTCCATACTACATAAAAAATGACCCCATTTATGGCACTTTATGGATATCATCCATCGTCCATCACATCATATTTAGGAGGAAATTCTAAGGTTCAAGCAACGGAAAACCACATCGAGCATCAACAACAAGTTCTCCAACTCTTAAAGGATAACCTCACTTTGGGACATAATAGAATGAAACAACAGGCAGATCAACATCGCAACGAAAGAAGTTTTGATGTAGGTGATTGGGTATTTCTACGACTGCAACCATATAAACAAATGTCGCTCAAGAAAGCTAAGAAGGATAATAAATTATCGCCAAAGTATTATGGTCCATACAAGGTGTTGCAAAAGATTGCTAATATGGCATATAAATTAGAGCTTCCTGCAGCTTCTCGAGTGCACCCAGTTTTCCATGTTTCATGCTTAAAGAAGGTTATAGGTGACAAGCTCCCAGTTCAAACAATATTGCTAGAACTTGACGCGGAAGGAAAAATCATATTAGAACCCGAAGCAATCACAAAAACAAGAACTCGACAGATACGAAATTGATCAATTTCAAAGTATCTCATCAAGTGGAAGAACTTACATGCTGAAGATTCCACAGGGAGGATGAGAATTTTATATAGAAGCATCTAGAACTACTCAAACAATGAGGACAACTCTTTTTTTTAAGGAGAGGGGCATGCTAGGTCCCTATAATACTAGTGATTCCCCCATTACTATTGTCATTGTAGCCCTTATTGTTATTGTTGTGCCCCTATTGTCCCCATATTGTTATTATTATGCCCCATAAAAGCCCACTATTGTTATTGTTGTGCCCTTATATTATTATTGTTATGTCAACTTTGATTATATTGTGACCCCTTATGCTCCTATATATATAAAGGAGGTTTTGCCATTTGAATCATCCAAGAATTATTCATCTGTGTAATGTAAAGGAGGTTGCCCCCTTGAAGAGGTTGATTTTGAAGTCGTTTATCTATCTTTTCTTATATTTTGTGAGTTGGCTGCAAAACAATGTCATGGCCCTCGCCAACAGGTTCTTCATTACCTAGTACAGCTGGATTGTCTGTCCAAACAACATTTTTCAGTTTCTGGTGTGCCCCAGATCTATGAGCAGGGGATCCCATTCCTCCGTTGGAAGCAGTTATGTTGTTGCCTTGGCATTTAGCTCTACCTCCCATGTTGAAATTATGGCTTTAACTTGAAATGGAGTTCCCCCATGGTATGCATGCATTAGGTTTTGCATGCTTTCATCTCCAGTTTTCCTGCCCCTCTTTCGTTGGGTCTTGCTAGTTGAAGCCACCAGAGGCTTCTTTTTATTTTTTGTCTATTTGTCGGCCCGACGACCCCCTTTTCTTCCTGGCCCCGCTTCTGCCTTCATAATTTTGTTTTCCTTCTGAAATTATTCCAACCTCCACCCCTCTCTGGTTCTTTCCTGCTCTTGGTATCGGAGCGTCAAAGTCAGAGTGGCAGAAGAATTAGATAAACCTGTAAGAGTAGCATAAATACAAGCATTATAACCAGACCATATTTCATTCATGGCCTTCAGCCTTTCCATCTAAAACACCTTTACAAAATTGTGAATTGTGAATTTACAGGAGATGACCCGAGTACCCCTCAGCCCCTTCCCATCTTTCCTTCATCCTCACTGCGTGCAACGGTAAGAGACACTCTTCCCTCCATCGCTTGATTCCCCCCTTCGAGAAGTCGGTTGATTGGGTTCCAGGCTAAGGTCCAATGACACACGGGTTTGCTGATGAGCAAGGCTTGGGATTACCAAAACAAGAAATGCAAAAGTTTTGCTCGGTTCTAGCAATTGCAAGCCCACTGAAATTTGGAGGCCCTAAATCCTCTCTCCTACCCTTAAGGGTATTGAAGCTACCCTGTAGTTCGACTTGAACCAGAATGACTGAGAGAAATGTTAAGAGCATACCCAGAGCTCCCCCTCAGTCAGTCTTATGGACCTCTACCTAACCATACGCCACTTCCACCAGATTGTATCTTCCATGGCAAAATTACCAATCACACTGGGGTTCCAGTCCCCCACCTCCCTATTATTGCCCTTATGCTTCTCCGGATTACCCGGGAGCCAAGCTGTGACCAGTTGGTCAAGCTTACCAAATTAAGGTACCCCAACACCCCTTTCCTACCCCCTGGGTCTACATGTCTCCCACTAGCCAGACTAACTAAACTAAGCATGTCTCCCACTTCCCATACCCCCCTCGCACCCCTCGCTAGTTCTGGAGACTACCAGACCATTGCAGGCTCTCAGGGGAGCCTCGGCCCCTTAGATATCCCAGACTACGGGTTTTCACGGTTCCCATTGCCAATTTCTTTACCCAGGAGCCAAGAATCACTCCTAACCCTCCATGGAGCCCCTTATTCCCCCACAACCTTCCATATATTGCATAAAGTAAAAACCAGACATTAACAGCAGAAGACTGAATCAGAATTCTCTCAATACATTCGAAACCACCACCATTCGATGCCAGACCAGCCTCCATTCTTGCAACATTGATTCCATATCTAGACTAAGGTAGGTTTAAATTACATACCATTCTCCTTCCAAGTCATTGAAGGTGAACTCCAAGTGCAAACGACAGTCCCTTCTCCTGCAGGCCTAGTTCTCCCCTTGGCTTTGAGTCTTATCGCCTGCTGCCAATTTCCTCCTGCAGCCTTGCATGCATGCATTGGCCACCTTCACCACCTCTTTGCCTTGAATACTTGCCAACCTACCCTTTTGTCTTCCCGAGGCAGCCTCCACCTGCCTATCTCTCCCAGTAACTCCTCTCACGCTCATGTGGGATCCTTGGATGGGCCGCCCATGTACCCTGTACATTTGTCCTTCTCTCATGTCAACGATCCACTTCCGGATCCCCTCTCCCATCACACCCCGATCGGGGGCAACAAACAAATTGATTGTTATCTAATAATAATAATAATAATAACAATTTAGTTAATTTTATGATTTTTTAATCTTAGCAATGTTAGATGTATTATAAAGTAAGTATTTTGAAATATATCATGGATTGATGTCTATGGGCAATTACCAACCATTTAATTTATATGGTTTCACTACTAATAATTGCATCGAGAGACGCTCTCCAACCTAGTATGGAAGATATTGTAATGTCTTGGTATGTTATGTTATGTTATATTTTCTAAACTTTTTGACTCCATCAAATTACATAAAAAAAATAAAAAAAAATTAAATTAAATAAAAAAAATTAAAATAAAAAATTATTAATTATTAAACCACCCTAGATGCATCTTAACACTGGATCTATCAAGCGCCAAGAGGGATCAAATCTCTCGAGGTCTCACGAAAAAGCTAGGCACCAAATTAGTGTATGAGACCCCTTGTGACCAAAACAAAGCAATGCTTGTGCCTAACAAAATAAACAACAACGACACAACACAACGCTCTCTGCAAACTCATGGAACCATCATGCATGTAATGTATTCCAAAGCACAAAGAGGAGATGCCACTAGGAGAAAATACAACAAGAGAGAAAAAAGCATTAACCCCAATTGTTCCCTTCATACCACACCATTCATTGCTTTCATCATTAATATATTATAACAATACACTTATCTTGATGTGATTGGTCAACTAGCTTCAACACCTAAAAATGGACAAATTATTTATCTATCTTACTATATTCAAACAAATATAAATTGGGAAGCCCAATGGTTTAGCTCCATTAGTTTTCATTGATGTTGTTAGGCATTTAACTAATTTTATGCCAACAAGTGCTAGTTTTGAGTCTCCCTTGGTGAGGCACGCCAATTTACACTTACATGTTTATTATAGATGTGATCATGAATGTGGAGAAGAGACCCTTGGGTCTTCCCACAAGGTTTTCCTTGGAGGAAAACAAATTTAAAATGGCATATGTCCATCCTAATGTCAAATATATTATATATGAAGAGGCTTGAAATGGGGTGAAGAGAAAACCTCAATATTTAGAAAATGGTATAGAAGAGTGCAAAAAGGTTTGAGTTTGCATCTGAAATGTTTTATGCCTCCCAATGTTTAACTGATACAAGGTTAAGATAGATATATTATTGTTGGCTTGATGGGGTCTGACCCAGGTTCAACAATAGTAAGCCAAACAAATCCCTACACTACTGGCCCTTTCGACATCAGCTCGTGGAGTGCGGACTGAAGTCTCTCTTGAAGTAGTATGGGGGGATGTTGGAACCAAGTTTCTACACCCTTGAGATGGTTGTGATGTCGATTTATTCCAACTATACTTGCCTTCACGCAGATTGCTTATCCCTCTGCTCTGTCCTTCAGTACCTTTGTGAAATTTTACAATCGGCTTCCGCGCAGCCCTAACCAAGGGTTGAAGTCCTTTTGTGCTACTAGGGCAACGAACTGCGATATCTCCTAAATTGGGCTAAGTATCTTATTTTATTAACAGATCTAGTTAGCTTCACATAAACAGATGTTCTTACTTGCGTTCACTTAACCAACACATTTACATATACTCGCGCATCATATAAGCATTAGAAGTGGAATTCATACCCAATATAACAGATGCATAAACAGGAAATAAAGACGCATAAATTATAGAATACTTCTCTTTATTGATAATTCCAGGTGATTACAGACTCGACTCGCACTGTGCACTCAGCTGCAGGGGTTCGTGCACTTAGTTGCGGACTACTAGGCCTCTGCGCACTCAGCTGCAGAGCCTCTACCTACACTACAACCCAACCTAGACTTCTACTCCAAAGATATGACTCAAGTCTTCCTTATTGATTCCATTCTTATTTTCTCTAACTACTTAGAGCTTAGCTCTTGCGGACCATGGGTAGATCTTCTACAACTGACATTACATTTTCAAAATAAGGGCGGATAACCCTATGACTCTTTAACAACTACACGCTCTGTGACCACAAAATGCAGAGTCTTTACATTTGTATTACAAAATTGGACCAAAATATGGGCTTTAAGCCCCAAAACTGCCCTTAGGGGATCCCACGCCCAACATGCCCCCAACACAAACATCGTGACCCACCCTCGAGCCACTTTGCAGGTGTGGAAATCTTAGCACGAAGACCTCCCAACTCTATTTGGATCACCGCAACTTCGACAGTGCATTGAGCGGCTGCCTGCTGGACTTCTTTCACACGTTGTTCGGTGACTGCCGCTGAAACGCTACTATGAATATTCTGCTGAGCTGCCAGCAATTTTGTGACCTTTCCTTCAATGGAGGCTATAATTGTATAAGTCTCGTATCCATGGTTGTAGGCGCGCTTTTCAGACTGCTTCTTTATGCCGAGTGGCATCCACCTGTTCCTTGAGCACCTTTGCCTCCTGCATCCGTGCAAGCCTTTGTGTAAGGGAAACCATCTACGTGGTCACTATTACCTCACCATACCTCTGTTGTAGCTCGCACGCCTTTGTCTCTAGGCGCTCTACATTTGTGTCCTCCTACAGGGTGGTTAGGACCTCAAATCACTTTTCGAAAAGCTGTATGCAGTCTGCCACTGCACTATCAACCATCGCTATTGTTGTTGTAACAGTGGTGGTACGTTGTTCTCTGACCTCCGGTGGAGTTGAAGGTTGAGCCCTTAACTACAATTCAGTGATCTACAGGTTTAGCTTTAGTTGAACCCTGGCCATATCTACTTGAGTGTCATGCACCCCTGTGGCTAACTTACGGACACGCACCTCAATTGGTTTCTCTGCTCGAATGGCCAACTTCGGGACCATCCGGCAGACTTCCTCCACCACCTGCATTATCTGCTTATTCTGCTCTACTGCTTAGTTGCGTTGTAGGCCCAACTGCTCAATGTTGATGTGTTGCTTGCTCATTACCTATAGAGCACGACTCTCCCTGGCCCGAAGTTTCGCGGTGACTCCATCCTGCAAGAGATAGAGCGTCTCCTGAGGGAGTACAACCATATTTAATTTGACCCCTTTCAAACTGCTAACCGTGGCCCTATTGGCCTCATTCTATGTAATGAGTGCTCCATCTGGTAGCACTATTGTGTTGGTCATCCTTGTGCGCAACATCTCCTCAACAGCTGAAGTGCCGATCACGAGGCTGGTGGACACTGTGTCAGCCTATGGAGTGCGAACCTGCAATTCTTGCAGCTCTATCCGAAGTGCCCCCAATATGAGATGTTGTTGTTCTTCAACATGAGGGTGATTGGGTCAAAGGACATCTTGGATGCCTCTATTTTCTTTCGGGGTACTGCCTTCTCTTGCGGTCATAGATGCTTGAGTTAGGTGGACGTTGTTTGTTGGTCTGCGCCACCTTGTTCTATCTCTATCTCTGGTTCAGTCTCAGGCGAAGGTGACTTCTATCCCTCGTGCCCTTCTTCTCCTATTTTTAGTTGTGGTTTGACCAATTTCGCAACATCACGTGTTGCCTGGGCCTTAGCCTCTGCTTCCTATTTCCTGCGCTTTTCCACCAGCTGTGCCATTTGAAGCTTTGTCTCTTCCTTCTTGCACTGCACGACGGACTTGTCTATTTCCACCAGGAAGCTAGCTGGAGCATGCCACTCTGGCGGCCAAGACTCAAGGATTGGGAAAATTACATCATCAGTCGCCAAGTATGGTAGGTTATGCCATGTCTTCGTGGGGTCTTTCCACACCCTGATAAAGACATGGTGGAAATTCGCTTTGAACTCTGCAAAGATTTGTAAACTAGCGTGTGCCGTGGGTGACAACTGTGGCTTGTGATTGATCCCCATCCGGATATTCATCTCCATTAGGACCCAGAAGATCTTACTTTCTCTGATACGCTGCACGTCCTTGGTCGCCCACAGTGAAGCGTACTTCGCTGCCTTTAGAAGGTCCGGCATGACCGAAGGGAATTGGCTATCTTCGGGTAACTCACATGCCTCCAGTACTACTGCCTCTAGTACTATTGGCAATAGGAGCCATGCGTAGTGAAATGTTTTGTCCTACTCTTGTGCCGCGCGACAGTTTGCAAGGAACTCGTAGCATAGATAGTTCGCCAGTTGAACTGGACTCCTTCTACACACTAGGCCGCTGGTGCAATCACTGGCGTAGGCACCTCATCCGCGCGACACTTCTACATTACCTTCCCTGCTAATATTTGTGTCGCGACCTTGACTGCAAGGTTGTTAATGCTAGAGATGGCATATCCTCACTTCTTCTTCTCTAGCTTGAAATTCTTCTTCATCGCTTCCGCGAGGGCCAACTTGCCACCTTTTCCCTCTGAAATGTTGGTTTGATCCTCCCCTGAGTAAGGCAGACATGTAATCTGGTGAATCAGATGGTCGGTGATGGGGATTGGCTCCTCCATCCACAAACACCCATCATGCACCAAGGAGAGGAGCTGCCTGATGATGAAAACGGTCACTAGGGTGCGGTGGTAATGTGACACCCAAAGCAGGTTAAGCAACCCAGCTTTCTCTACACCTCTGAGCCATGTTCGCAGCTCCAATTGAATTGTTCCAGTAGTCACGTCAATCCTCTAGCGCATTAGCTTCTCAGTCGCTAAATGCGGGAACTTCTCGTGGTCCGCAAGGTCCCAATCTTCAAACTTCAACACATGAACCTGCCCCAAGTGCGGTCCCTAAAAAATAATATCGTCTAGGAGTAGTGGAGTTTGCAGAGAGCTCTTGCTCTCATCTGTGTCATTCGACACCTTGGCTTTACCCTTATGCGGAGGAACATATTGAGGTAACTGGGTAATAGGGTTCGCACCCTAAGTTTCAACTTCCATTTCTTCGTCCTCCTCATCCACCAGGATTTCTTTAGATTCCTCCTCGTCAGCATCCAGATTAATGGCCTTCCCCTTTTCCTACAAGGTGAGCTTGGTTCTTTGTGGATTTCTAGGCAAGACGTGCACCAAGATCATGGTTTGCTTGTCCTTCTTAGGTCTTGGTGTTCTAAGTGATTTAGGGACCTCGACTATTGCTTGGGCGCTCTTTGGGGCTTCCACTTCCGCAATTTCTTGTGCGGCTTCCTCCATTGTCAACATCATTCTAGTCAGGAGGTCCTACATCTCCTTTGACAATGTTTCAAACACTGAACTTGCTCTCAAAACCTCAAAATTCGAAAGGTCCATATACACTTGATAGCGCAACAACTAAATTTTCAAAATGCCAAGTGTTTTTCGCTAGACAACCACATATCATTTATAGGGCTTTTTGAATTCAAATTCGAACTTTCCCCCCACATTCGACCCATTAATGTTAGATTGGAGGCAGATTTTCAATAATCTAGCCCATAAATATTGCCTTAAATGTCTGTCGCCCTCTCCATTTGGCCTCAAACCGACCATCAAATCGTGAATAGTGACTTTAACGGTCACTTTTCAGTAGACCTGCACGCTAGCGCAACTGTCTTCGCGCTGTCGCGGACCCTGTGACACTTCATTGTTGCGCGCAACCCTGATATCGCGCGGCTCTCAGGCAGTGTAGTTTATAGTCCCATGCCTCCTTTCAACTGCCTGGAGCACTAAGACTGTGCTACTTCCATATAGTCACATCGTCGGATCGCCAATGTATGGCTTCAAGTGACTGCCATTCACCTTTCCTAGGAAAGGTTATCCATTTAACTTAGCCAGCTGTACCGTGCCTCCATCGATAATCTCCTTAATAACATACGGCCCTAAATAGTGCATCCTGAGTTTCCCTGGAAATTTATCAAACTTACTATCATACAACAAAACCATATTGCTTACGTTGAATGTGCGCAGCTTGATGTGTCGGTCGTGCCATGCCTTTTCACGCTGCTTTTGGACCTGCTAGTGAAATCCAACCAAAAATCATTCTTCTTCAAGCTCATCCAACTACACGAGCCTCTCCTCCAGGGCTCCGTGACCTGTCATACTTGTGAGTGCTGCTATGCGCAGACTAGGCACGATGTATTCCATAGGCATTACGACTTCCACTCCATAAACAAGCCTAAAAGGTGTCTGTCTTGTCAGCGTCTTGCATGCCGTCTGATAAGCCCATAACACTATAGGTATGTGTAGGTCCCAATCACTTCTTTGAGCATCACATACCTTGGTCAGTACGTTTTCAAGAACTTTGTTGAATGCTTCCACTATTTTGTTAATTTGTGGGTGATAAGGTGTGCTCTTTTGGTGATACACCTGAAATTCCTCCGTTAGTGTGCTGATCGTCTCATTTAGGAAGTGCGTACCACGATCGCTCATTAAGATCTTTGGACAACCAAAGCGCGTTAATACATGTTCAAATAGAATCTTCGCAGCAATTGCGTCTATGCAATCCTTCATCCGCTGCGCTTCTACCCAATGAGTCAGGTACTTTTTCGCAGCGATAATGTACATCACGCTTGTCTTTCCTTGGGGCTAAATAGGTCCTACAAAATCTATTACCCACTTTTCGAAGGGTTGCAACGTTTCTTGTGGATTCAAAGGCATTTCATCCCTCCGCGATGGCCTGTTTGTCCATTGACGTACATCACACACCTTGCAATATGCTTTTGAATCCTGATGAAGGGTTGGCCACCACAACCCAGCACGTAGAATCTTCTGCGTGGTTGCTCTTCTTGCATAATGTCCTCTCATGGCGCCCCCGTGAGCGTCCGCAAGGATGCTGCTTCATTCAAACTTAGGTACATACCTTCGCAGTATTTTATCATTCCCCATCTTGTATAGATGTCCAACAATGACAGAGAAGTCTGTCATGCGCACCACTACTTCCTTCTTTTGCTGGATAGAGTATCCTTCCGGCGCAGTTCCAGTTGTTAGAAAGTGCATTATATCCTTGAAATTGCCATCTGCGATGCACACAACAAAGAGTTATGCGTCAAGTAATCCTTCCTCCAAACTAGTAGGTTCCTCCTCTATCTCGATGCGCGACAGTGATCTGGTCCCGCGTTCAATTGTCCAGGCTTCACAACAACTTCAAAATCATACTCTTGGAACAATAAAATCCATCTGCAAATTCGACACCCCCCCAACCCCCAACGTAGGCTTATTGACCATGTACACGAGCGTGGAGTGATCTGTATACATCTTAAAGTGGCCTCCTAGCAAGTAGTGTCAATACTTCTGGAGTGCATACACCATAGCTAGCCCTTCGTGCTCAGTGTTGGAATAGTTCTTCTTTGCTTTGGATAATATGCGGCTTGAGAACGTGATAGGGTGGTCCAAGCCTTCTCCGCCATCCTGTGTTAGTACGACCCCCAAGCTATACATGATGCATCGACATGGACATGAAACTCTTTCTTCCAGTTCGAGACTAGAATTGGCGCAGTAACCATCTTTTCTTTCAACATATCCAAACTTTTCTTACGGTCATCGTTCCAACAAAACATGACATCCTTCTTCAATAATTTTTCCATTGGCTCTGTGATTTGGGCATAGCCTTTGATAAACTTCCTGTAATATCCTGTATGTCCCAGAGTAGCGTGCAACTATTTCACACACCTCGGCGCTTCCAAGATCAGAATCACCGCGATCTTCGCGAGGTCTACCATCAGCCCTTGTCTGCAAACCACATGCCCTAATAGGTTCCCAAAAGGAACACAAAACAAACACTTCTTGAGGTTGAGCATGATCTAGTATCTTCTACAAGTATCCAACATTAAGCGCAAGCTCACTACATGGCGCTTAACTAGTCCAAATAGACTCCACTCATCAAAATAGACCTCCAGGAACTTACGAATATATTCCTTGAATATCACAACAACCACGCACGAAAAGATAGTAGGCGCATTCTTCAATCCAAATGGCATGACAGTATATTGAAAACAACCCCATTCAGTTGCAAAGGTTGTCTTTCTCCTATCCTCCGGCGTGATTTTGATTTGGTGGTACCCAGAGAACCCATCAGTGAATGAATATGCTTCCTAACCACTTACATTGTCCAACACTTCATCTGTGAACAGAGTTGGGAAACGATCATGCACACAAGCATCATTCAGTTTTCTCAGATCCACGCATATCCTTATCTCAACCTTCTACTTCTTCTCTTGCACCACCATTTGACTTACCCAATTGGATTCTTCCATAGGCTCAAGCATGCTTGCTGTGAGCATTTTGTCTAGTTCTACGCGGACCTTCTCCTTGTATTTTGGATTTAAGCGGTAAGGTCTCTGCTTAACTGGCTTCGCATCTGGTTTTAACGTGATCTTCATTACTCCTAGATCTTCGATTATTCCTTTAAAATCTATAAACTTGGTCGGGAATAAGTCCTGGTATTCGCGGAGTAATTCAACGACCTTATCCACTATTGCGTCGTCCCAGTAGTCTCCAATCTTTGCGAATTTGGGTTCTGCCTCCGTACCAATGTTCAATTGTTTAATTTTCACCATCGTAGTTATATCTGGGTTCACAAACTGTGCTCCTTGAACCTCGTGGTGGCCTTCTTTTTCTGGAATGTTAATCTTCCGTGGATCCTCATCCTCCTCTTCAGCAGTTACATTATAACATTCTAGCACGCGACTCAGCTAAGTAACCCATTCAAGCTGAATCAGGTCTACACGATCCTGTGGTATCCTAAATATGGTTTCTTTCACCTCTTGTAGCGCTTCATCAATACTGTCAAACCCATCCTCAAAGCTGAATGTCATCATGAATCCTTTGCGCAAGATATCCCATTCACCTGTCCCATGGCAGAGCTCTGTTCCTATATACCAATTCATTGGGATAACATCCAGGTTATGACAGAACAGGTGCACCCACTCATGTTGTGGCTTTCCACATAAGTCTGCGTCCATTTGGCCAGATGCACGCGTGGATCATCCTTCCCTTCATACTTGCCTCCCAGTCGCATCTTAGGCTTCCTAAATCATGCTCGCGCCATTATCCTACATTTGCACCAATCATCAAAGTTTCCTTTGTGCATACCCCACCATCTTGTGGGCATAGCATGCAGTACCTAGTCCAAGGCTTGGAAGCGTTGCTTTTTTGGCACCTCCCTTTCAAATGCATCCAAGAAGGTATCTACCTCATTTAGACCATCATAAGTAGGCATACTTATTTCTTCTGATGACACACAATGCAGCAACCGGGTCATCATATTGCGATTCAGCTTAGTTACTTCGTGTAACCGATTCTGCCAGCGTTTTATTTCTTTGTCGGAGTCCGAAGTGCAGGAACTCTCGTGCTCCCATGAAATCTGTCCATCCGTGGTGGGATTCACCTAGTCTTAGTCTCGCACTGTTACCTTGTAGATGCAGTCCAGATCATGATCACTCTCATAGTCGCAGACTGGTTCCGTATAGTGCGATCCTTCAGCAAGATCTAGGGGTATTATTACATGCAGTTATTTCTTCTCAAAGATCATCTTCCATTTCTTCAGATTGATTACCTCGTTCATATAAGTAACCCAATCAATTCCCAGGAGTGCAAGGTAGAGATTGTTTTCATCAACAATCTCTGTTACTTCAAAATTAGCGAGTGCGCTCACTCCCTCAATATCCACGGTTATTCCCTGCAATCCCCCCATGGGTATGATTTTCTGCTGATTCATAATCCTTAGCTGAATTGGAGACCATTGTAGTGCAGGTCACCCCATTCACTCCCATGTCTGTTTCGGTAAAACATTTTCATCTGATCCCAAATCTAGAATGACTTGATCCATCTTGTATTCTCCGATCTGCGTGGTGAGTCTTATTTCATGCCCCATCCTTATCTTATGCTTTCTGATCTTGCAGACTACATGCGGTTCACCTGGCGTGGTCCCAACACATCTATTGATAAGTTCCTGTTATCCTTTCACAACCTTACTATCGCTCAGTAACTTCATACAAGTTTCCAAGAAAGTAGTGAGCATAGAGGGGTCCATCTCCGGCTCCAGTTTATCTTTGCTTCTTGAAGTGGAGGCCTTAGCGAAGATCTTCTTAGCTTCCGTGAAGGCTTCCCAAGTGCGCTCCAAATCAAACTCAGCCCTCATCATCTGCAGGTTCTCAATCAAGGGAGGTGGTAGTGCCCCTTTGTCACGTATCCTAGCTATCAACGTAGGACAATCTTCGGTTTCATGATCAAACAACGTGCAATACTTGCACGATGTGCGCATTGGGTTAGTGCAATCGCGGGCATAGTGTCTTGGCCCTCTGCAATTGTAGCAAATCAACTATCCACGACCTCTACTAGGTCCTCCTCTGCCTTGGCCTCTTCCGCGCCCCTGAAATCCTGTCCGTGCCATCCCTGCATTCTAGTCAAGGGGCCGCATTTTGGCCTGAACTCTGTAGGCAAGCATTCTATCCATCATCAATTCATAACTCCTGCAAGTACACTCATCATGTCCCATTGATTTACAAAAGTTACAAAATAACTGTTGTGGAGTTTGTGTATACTTCTGTAACAAGTGGTAGTTATTTGTGGCATGCTTTTCGACTATTTAACAAATAGTGCACCACAAAGCAAGTACTGCGCTAGGTCCTGCTTGAGCTTCCGGACTTAAAGGCATCAATCTTCCTCCTGCACGGTAGTTTATAAAGACTAGGCAGTGATCTTTGTTATGACCCTGACTCTTGCATTTCACGCACCATACTTCATCGCGTACCTTTGGCCGAACCGTCCTATCCTGCTTAAAGCTTTGCATCTCAAGGCATAGATTCTTCAGTTGCACGTGGATCTACTGAACTCCTAGATTAAGATCTTGCATTGGGGTCTCATGGCAATCTCCAAGGCCTCTGCCTCAGTTGTTATCTTCTGCTATGACAACACACTTCTTATGTGTGGTAGTAGCGAATCCAAAAACCACTCGCGATGTTGTCCATCTGTCAAATTCATGTTGGATTCACGGATCGTACATTTCAACCTCCGATCTAGTTCCCAAGGCGTCTCGCCTAGTAGCATCGTGATATCTTTGAATCCAACAATCGGCTACACTTCAGATTTACGCCTGCTAAATTCCCTATTCAGTGCTGCTTGAATGTCCTCTACTCTAGCATTCGGGTTATCCCTGGAGTACTTGATATACCAGGTTAGCACGCGATCTTTCAGAGCACTAACTAGTGTTGCCTTCTTTATATGGTCATATGTAACACCTTGAGCTTCCCATATAGCCCTCACAACAAACCAGAATTGGTCTGGGTCCTCATTTCCCAAGCCTTTAAACAAAGGCAACTTCACTGTGTTTGCCATATTGAATCGTAGTGGAGGTGGAGGTAGTACGGGTGAAGTTGGAGGTGATGGTGGTGAAGCCAGTGGTGGTGTGGGCAGAGGTGGAATTCACGAAAATCCTTGTCTTATCAACTAAATAGCACTTCGTGGAGAGACCTTTGTGATCCCTTTTTCGTCTCCTCGAGGAGGTGTAATTAAGGGGCTATGCTCTGGACCCTTATTTCCTTCGTTTTTATAAATTCTTCTGCTTCGCGTAGACCCGAACATTAAGATAACTTCATAACCTACTTTTCACAAAACAACATTTTAATCCAAGTATTCAAATATTTTATGTACTTACCTCATGGTCCTTTGAAAAAGTGTCGCTCTACGTCGCTATAGCTGAATGAGGTGTCAACTGTGAACTTAGTAGCAAATCCTCCTATAATGCGATCGAGCTAATGATCGACGGTGCGGGCAATCTTATCCTGCTATGCTTCCAACCTTTGCCCTAGCTCTGGGGTCCACACAATAACACCGTTAAGTTTCCACCTTCCTTGGCTATCTACTAGCTTCGCGATCCATTCGTATAGCTCAGTAGGGAAGGACGCAAAAAATATTTCATGGATATCCGTATACAGGTACCTGTCTAGCCACTGTTCCTTTCACAGTGGCGAGTTTTTGTTTTCTTGTGCCGCGAACTCGTGAATCCTTCTATCCAACCAACCTTAGATTTCTTTCTTAGTTGGATTCCAGTGATACGACATCACACATCTCTATGCAGATTCCGATCCTAGCAACCGAACCATTTGTTGGCTTGAGGGGGCCTGACCCAAGTTCAACATTAGTTATCCAAACAAATCCCTACACTACTGGCCTTTTCAGCATCAGCCCACGAAGCGTGAATTGAAGTCTCACCCGAAGCAATATGGGGGGATGCTAGAACTAAGTTTCCGCACCCTTGAGATGGTTGTGATGTTGATTTATTCCAACTATACCTGCCTTTGTGCAGGTTACTTATCCCTCTGCTCTATCCTTCAGTACCTTCACGAAATGTTACAATCGGCTTCCGCGCAGCCCTAACCAGGGGCTTAAGTCCTTTCGTGCTTCTAGGGTAGCGAATTGCGCTGAAGTCCTTTCGTGCTGCTAGGGCAGCGAACTACAATATCTCCTAAACTGGGCTAAGTATCTTACTTATCTTATTAATAGATCTTGTTAGTTTCGCGTAAATAGATGTTCTTAATTGCGTTCACTTAACCAACACATTTACATATATTTGCTCATCATATAAGCATTAGAAGTGGAATTCATACCCAATATAATAGATGCATAGATAGGAAATAAAGACGCATAAATTATAGAATACTTCTCTTTATTGATAATTCCAGGTGATTACAAACTCAACTGGCCTTGTGCACTCAGCTGTAGGTGTCCACGCACTTAGCTACGAACTACTAGGCCTCTGCGCACTCAGTTGCAGAGCCTCTACCTACGCTACGACCCAACCTAGATTTCTGCTCCAAAGATATGACTCAATTCTTCCTTATTGATTCCAGTCTTATTTTCTCTAACTACTTAGAGCTTAGCTCTATTTATACAATCCATGGTCCACAGACCATGGGTAGATCTTCTACAACCGACATTATATTTTCAAAATAAGGGCGGAAAACCCTATGACTCTTTAACAACTACGTGCTCTGCGACCACAAAATGCAGAGTCTTTACATTTGTATTACAAAATTGGACCAAAATATGGGCTTTAAGCCCAAAAACTTCCCTTGGGGGATCCCACGCCCAACAATTATATCCATGTTATTGTCCTTCACTAGTATAAGTGATGATTACAGAGGACAATTTGGCTTCAACCACCCACACGTGTAGAACCCAAATGTGTTAGATCTATTGGTATCGAAAGAGGAATTTTTCACTAGTGGGGAAGGCTCAATTCTTGTAAGAGGTTTTTTCATAGAGCCCTAAGGGACACCTAGAAGTAGTGGTCTAATAAGTTGTTACACCCATAAAATTATATCAGATGATATTGTGACTCTTAAACACATAAATAGGTCAAAACCCACCCCCATGTCCTTCAATTTTCATATCCACGAGGGTCATCTCAATTGATTAGACTATTTAACAAACACATGCTACCGATAAAGAGGTCACAAGTTCCAATCTAGTCGAGGTTACTAGTCATTATTGCATAGTTCCTCCATTTGTATGAGGAGGTAATATTGTGAAGTTTTTTTCAAAAAATCTCTCTTTGCCTCTCTCTCACACACATCGCCCAACTAGTGAGCTTAATCAAGTGTTACTAATGTTGTTGACCATTTGGTTATTTCACCACCAGCAGGTGTCCAATTTGAATCCTAGTGGGCAAGGTACTGTTAGGCCCCTATACTACTAGTGTAACCCCTTATTATTATTAGTACAACCCCCTTATTATATTGATGTACCCATGTAGTGCCCATAAAAAAAAAAACCCATTTGAGACGAAATGGCACTGAACCTCGGATCCAAATTTCAGAGCTTTTCACGCTATATTTGCAGAGATGTGATCTGAGGAAGTTGGTCTTTTTGCAGACTCCTGAATTACATTCCAAACACGTGACTTGGGGAAAATCGTCATAACTTTCTCTCTAAGCATCGGATTGAAATTTCATAAGAAGGTATAGAAAGAGGACGGACTTTAGTTTCTTGTATATATTTTTTAGAGCCAAAGGTCGAAACAGTGACACGTGGCACGTCGTACAAGTTCACTCTACTGAACTAGTCTATAATCAGCTCACTGTGGGAGATTTGGTGTAACTCTTACTTGGAGAATCCAATTTGGATCAGACTGGTGGCATTTGGAAAGAGGACGCATAGGGCTACTACAGGTTGCAATTTCAAAACTGGAAGAACCGAAATTACAGAGTTATAGTCATTTCAATATCGATCTCCTAAAATCAAGAAAAGGCAATATGAGGAAGTTTGATGGCAAGGATCCAGTAAATTGGATACTTCAGATGGAGCAATATTTTGATCTACATGGTGTACCACTGTTACAAAAGGTATGTATTGCATCTTCATGTTTAGAACCAGATTAATTTTCATGGTATAAAGGGCTTTTTTCTCGTAAACAACTTGTTACATGGTCAATTTTCACGAAGGAAATGATAGCACATTATGAGGATACAAACTTTAGAGCAACACCACAACAATTGGAAAGAGTAAAAGGGCTTTGTTACATAGTGGAAAGTAAAATTATGGCAAAAAGGAAGTCTACCCCTCACAACTATAAAGATGGAAGTGTTGTTTCTCCTAGCCTTCCACAACCTACAAGGGTTACTCCACAACAATTGGAAGAAAAGAGAGAAAAAGGGCTTTGTTACAATTGTGATAGCAAATGCACTAAAGGTCATAAGTGTGCTGAGAAGAAATTATTTTACATAGAGTATGAAGAGGAGGAA
>APFE030937594.1:75594-94496 GCA_000404065.3 Pinus taeda
TGTTAGGCCCCTATACTACTAGTGTAACCCCTTATTGTTATTAGTAACAACCCCCTTATTATATTGATGTACCCATGTAGTGCCCATATTGTTACTATTGTGCCCCATAGAAGCCCACTATTGTTATTATTGTGCCCTTACATTATTATTGTTATGTCAGCTCTGATTATATTATGACCCCTTAGACTCATATATGTAGAAAGCAGGTCTTTTCATTTGTATCATCAAAGAATCATTAATTTGTGTAATGTAAAGGAGGTTCCCCCTCGAAGAGGCTGAATTCTAAGGCGTTGATCTATCTTTCCATCTTTTTGTGAGCTGGTTTCTTAACAGGTACACTAGTCTATCTTGACAAGTTTGTTAGGGTTGCCATCCAAAACTATGCAGAAACATTCCTTGGGTTTTTATGCAATGTTTTCCTTGGAAATTACACACACATTCTAGAACATAATTAAGGAGGTCAGTGGACCACATTTAGATTGTGTTTGATAGTTACCGGCAAAATTATTAAATGTGTTTGGTTGTCTTCTTCAGTGAGAGTTTATCCTTTTACAATGAATTTAATACACAAGACAAGATAAGATGATCCTAAAACTAGGTCTCAATTAGTATATATATAAGAGATAAATGGTACAATCATAATAAAAGGGTATAATGAGAAGTTCTAGCTAACCTATTAATATTACATTATAAATGTAATGACTCAGTATTCAAGGCTTAATAAGGGGTTTTATGGTTAACGTAGGGCATTATCTTAAGGCCTAACATGCCCCACCCGTTCAACAAGTGTTGCCTTGAACATTTGACTTATTACAAGTTTTCCCGCATGAATAACTCATCTTCCCATGCCACCTCTTCCGCTAGTAGGTTCTTCCATTTTATGAGGAACTCAATAATTGCTTGATTTATAGTTGTTTAATTATTGTTTCAAGGATTATTTATGGTTCTAGCATGATTTCCCCTTCTTCATTAATCTGTAATAGAATATTTTGGACTGGGATATTATCACTAATTAGAATATTTAAGAAAGAAACATGGAACTTTGGATATACACGTGAAGATGGAGGCAACTCCAATTTGTAAGCCATACATTTAGTCCTTTACAACACCTTATAAGGGCTATAAAACTTGGGTGCTAGTTTATTGTTCTTTTTTTTTGCTCAAGGGACATCTATTTATATGGTTGTAGCCTAAAAAATACTCAATCCCCTACTTCAAATTCCCTTTCACTGTGATGTTGATATACTTTTTGTTTCATCCTATTTTGTGGTATAGCCAAGTTGTCCAAAAAAATTCCAATGAAGATCAGATCTTATAACTCACAATAATCTTGGGGATTCCATGTAGCTTTTGAATTGTTTCCATGAATGTTGTTACTACTATACTTGCTTCAAAAGGTTGAGAAAGAGAGAAAAAATGGGCATACTTCGTTAGTTGACCCACTACTACCATGATGACATTATTCCTTTCAAATTTGTGTAAGCTTGTAATAAAATCCATTAAAACTTTTTTCCAATGTTGAGTTGGTATATCTAATGGTTGTAGGAGACTTAGGGTCTTGATTGTCTCTCCCTTATTTTATTGGTACACATTGAGCCATTATATTTTGAGCATTAGTTTTAAGATATTAATAGAAAAATCATTCTTCATCTTGTGGTAAGTTTTAAAGAACCTTGGTCAAAGGATAATAGCTCGAATGGTATCTAGCAGGTTTAATTCCCCTTCCACTCAAGTTCTGTTCTCCAGAGACATGTTACCCTCTATGGAAAAAAATTGAACATATTAAAATCATGACGAGTAATTCCTATAAGCCTAAAGGGGCAGGAAAATTTGAATATCTTGAGAATGAGGTGAATAGTGGTAGCCATTGTGATTCGATTATGGGTATTGCCCATAATAGTCCTCTTAAGTTATTGATTCACTAATTACCATTTTAAAAAGAAAAGTTTTTAAGAACCTTGAATGTCCTCCTATAAGAAAAGTGTGCAATTACAAAAGGGTTTTTTTTGTTTGAGTTGGGAATTATTACATAAATATAGGTAATCTTGATACTACAATGGATCTTTCTTCCATAAAAAATTATTCATTTCACTTGGGTCCCTTGTACTTGTTGAATGATTTTTCATACATTATAATTGTCACTCCATTTTGTCCTTTCTTCTTCCACCCAATCAGATTGTAGAATAGAAATAGCACATAGTAAACCCTATGTTTCTACTTCTTTCCTTGAAAGTTCATCTGTCACCATCTATGTTTTTCTTTTTTGTACATATTTTCAAATTCATAACCCAACATTTTTGTAAACCATCATTCTTGCTCTTATGAAAAATAATGATTGCTCCAAAAAATACTTCGAACTATCATGATGTGTTTTTACATTGAAGTATTTTTCTATTAGGTAAGGATATCATCTTATAACTGCATGTAGTATGACCAACATTTTTTTTCTTCGCAAATGAGTGGTGGGGCCATGAACCACAGGTTCCAAGTTTCTTTGGGAATTTCATGGGGAGTTGTAGGGGATCCAAGAATCAGTTTAAGTAAGAATTCATAAAATTTATGGGGAGTTGTAGGGGAGTCCCTATGTCCATATGCAGGATTTGCGTGTTAGGTCCCTATAATACTAGTGTAGCCCTCTTATTGTTATTGTTAGTGCAACCCCCTTATTGTTATTGTTGTGCCTATGTATCCCCCTTTTTTTATTGTTGTGCCCCATAGAATCCCACTATTCCTATTGTTGTGCCCTTACATTATTATTATTATGTAGGCTCTAATTACATTGTGACTTGTTAGACTCCTATATATACAAAGGAGGTATTGTCATTTGTATCATCCAAGAAGTATTCATTTATGTAATATAAATGAGGTTTACCTTCGAAGAGGATAATTTTTAAGTCATTGATCTATCTATTTGTGAGCTGGTTACATAACATTTGGTATTAGAGCTTTGGATTCTAGGGTTTCGCTGCTTCAAACAGGTCATCGTGGAAATTTCGCTGTAACTTTTTTCTACGAAGATTCAGAAGCTAAAATTGCAACCACTTGGAGATAAAATCTTGGTTAACTTTGTGTCGGAATTTGAGATCTTGGTTCACTACGTTTTCTGAGATATGGTCCGAATAAATTAGGGTTTTTTCATGCTCCAGAATTCAGTCTCAATGAAGTGACCTAGGGAAAATCGTCATAACTTTCATTTCAGGCATCAGATTTGAATTCTGTAAAAATTGGCTGAAAGTGCAGGGACCTTAGTTTCTTTTGTAGCAATTTCAAGGTTGAATGTTTAAAAGTGACACATGTCATCCCATACAACTTCGCTCTATTGAACTAGTCCATAATCAGGTCATCATGGGATATCTGACATAACTATATATTGAAGAATCCAATATTGCTCTGGCTTGTGGAATTGGAAAGAATATTAATAGGTCTACCACAAGACCTAATTTGAGACCTTGGAAATCCTAAATCATAGAGATACAACAATTGCAATATCGAGCTCCAAAAAAGCAAGAAAAATGTGTGTATTTTTTAAATTTTGTTTGAAAAGTCAGTTTGAAGTGATTCAAATGGCATATTGAAGCATAGATATAATTATTAGGTTATAAAATCTCTCCAAAACAAAAGAATTCTACAACCATTAATCCCTCAAAGAGCTCTACTATGACGCGCGAAGAGGAAGAATTGCAGCATGATATATAAAAATTATGGGACCAAGTGCAACAAATTTCGCTCTCACAAAGAGCAACCAAAGATGACATGGATGGTTTAAAAGTAGATATGAGATGTTTTAAGGATGGCATGGAAGCTAAGATGGATGGTTGAAAGCATACATGAAAGGTTTGAAGGAAGGTTTGACAAAGTTGTTACAAGAAAAACTTCCCGGTGGTGACAAGATAATCCATGAAAATCGTGACGAGGACAAAGGGAACATGAATTATGACTTTAGAGACTCTAATGTGGGGTTTAAGAACCACCACATTCCAAATATATATATATGAGGAAGTTTGATGGCAAGGATCAGGTAACATGGATACTACAAATGGAGCAATATTTTGATCTACATGATGTGCAACCCTCACAAAAGGTATGTATTACATCTTTATATTTAGAACCCAAGAAGTTTGTATGATATATATGGCTTTGTTCTCGTAAACCACTTGTCACTTGCTCAATATTTACGGAGAAAATGATAGAACATTATAAAGATACAAAGAGAAATACCTTCTTTAGCCAGTTGATAAATCTCAAGCAAAAGGGTTCAATGGCGGAGCACATTGAAGACTTCAAAAAATTGAATATTAGGGTAACCGATATTCCAAAGGAGCATAGGATTGATATCTTCATAGGGACTTTAAAATATAACATCCAACATGAGATTCGCCTTTGGGAACTTGATTCGTTGGAGAAAGCATTCAGGGTGGCAAGAAAAGTTGAAAGCAAAATTATGGCAACCAGGAAGTCTAGCACTCACAACTATAAAGATGGAAGTGTTGCTACTCCGAGTATTCTACAACCTACAAGGTTGACACCACAACAATTGGAGGAAAAATGAGAAAAAGGGATTTGTTAGAATTGTGATAACAAATACACTCAAGGTCATAAGGGTGTTGAGAATAAATTATTCTACATAGACTGTTAAGAGGAGGAAGAAAAGGAGTAAGAAACATCAAAAGAGGAGGATATACACCAGGAACCAACCCCGAAGAAAGAAGAAATGAATCCGACTATATCCTGTAATGCATTGGTAGGAATTACCACTCCTCAAACTCTCAATATAGAATGATATATCAAGAAGAAAAAAGTAATAATGTTGATTGATTTGGTTAGTGCCCATAATTTTATTCTATGTAAGATAGCCAAGGAATTGAATTGCTTCTTATATCCAGCACTAGAGTGTCAAGTGATGGTTGCAAATGGAGGAACTATAAATTGCTCTAGAAAGTGTTATAATATCAAACTAACCATGGGAGCAATATGTATTGAATAGTCCAATGGTTTCCATTCCAATGGGTGGTGTGGATGTTTTACTAGGAGTCCAATGGTTACAAAATTTGGGGATGATGGCTTTCAATTTGCAAGAACTTTTCTTGTTTTTTTTTTGAAAGGTAAGGAAGTTGAATTAAGGTGTATCGCAGGGAAAACTAAAAAGATAATAAACTCTAATGCCATGATAAAGCTTCTGAAGAAAGAACAATGAGGCATAATTTCATAATTATGTGTTGGGTTGTGTAGCTTGGGAGGTACTACAAGCCCTAGGGTTCAGGGTTTAGAGGGAAAATCACCACAAAGGCAACTTGTGGGCTTGGAACCCAAGTGTGAAGTTTTTCGCCCTTCGTGATTTGGTCCAAAACCGTGATGGAGGTACGACATGTGATGGATGAGGATGATAATGCTCGGCGATACGATTCCAATGCATCAAGAATCATCTAAATCTGACTTGTCGTTAGAGAGAAATGAATTTTTGAAGTTGACAAGGTAATTACTAGTTACCAAGTCATGTATGCTTGGTGTAAAACAACTCCAATAGATGTGTCTATTGAAGATTCATTGGAGCCCTTGTATGTGTATAAATACAGGGTGTATTGGATTCATTTTCATAATCCAAGAGTGGTCAATACACACCAAAGAAGCTTTGAATTTTTCGTGAGGCTTATCCGCAACAAGGGAGCTAGAAGACAACGTGAGGAGGCTGAGGTACAACTGTGGGGAGACTGAGCTATTGTAGGTGATAACGAGGTGGATTAAGGGTTGACTAAGGGCATGTTTAAGCGTTGTCTTAATCGGGGTTGCTGGGCAGAGAAGGCCGCAGTTTAAAGGAGCAAGGGACGTTATTATAAAGGTAGTTGTGGCACTATTTGAGGAGTGACGAAGGTACAGTCAATCATTGTGCTAGGTCACAGGCCATAGATAGTAGTTGGAGGCTCTTAAGGGTTGTGTCTAGGTGGATAGAGCATGGAAGGGACAACGTGACACAAGGAGGATCCTTCTAGGGTGAGTCGTGACCTTTAGAGGCTTGTATAGATGACTGTGTGTTGGGTGGAGGGTAGCGTGGTGTGCCATAACTAGTGGTGCAGTATTGCAGCAGTGTAGCAAGGTGAGACATCAGTGCTTGGAGATGTGCGTTGGGTCAAGTTCGTGACCGGATTGGATCATTTTTATTGCAACCTGTTTATGCCATTTGTATGACATTTTGAGGTGGTGAAGTGTCATACTAGGAGTAGAATTAACAATGATAGATTGGGTGCCTTAGAGCTGATTGGAGGGTAGCGTGTTGGCTACCCAAAGTAGCCCTAGAGCAGCAGGAAAGAAGGATGTTGTTGATGCGTGATTGGGTGAAGGATTGCAGCCTTATGAGTAGCTCTTTGATGGACAAAAGAGGCTATTAGAAGGCAAATTAGAGCTCGAGAATTGGCCAACCTAGAGAGCAGTTTGATGAGCCCGTGTACTTGCAGCAGAAGAGACTTGCAACATTGTTAGAGGGTAGCCCTCCTGGATTCTCGATGTGTAGATGCCTTGATGGACTAAGGCACTACTAGTGAGCAGTATGGGTGTGAAGGACCAACATGACAAGATATGACAAAGAAGAGTTGCAGCCAATATTGTCATTATATCTTGTATATCATAGACTGTTGTATTATTCAAATTTGGTTTGATATAATGAAGATTGGTGATTGTACATTATTGTACAATTTTGTTTAAAACTATGTATATTATGCACATGTGATTTACTGCTTTATATTTCTGTTGTGCAAAGTAGTTTATGGTTGAGATTCTTGGTTTGGTAGCATCAATGATTTTAAGTCTCTAACCTAGACCCAAGGTCGTGGAAATTCAACATTATGCTCACTATAGGTTCAAAAATCGAAATCATCTATTTCTCAAGGTCTCCAACAAGTCTTAGACAATCATTCCAAGGTGTTTGAGACTCCCAAAGGTATCCCACCTATTCATGATCATGATCATGTTAGTCATTTGATTCCAGGAAGTGCTCCTCCAAACACAAGCCTTACAAATATTCTTATGCTTAAAAGAGTGAAATTGAATGTATGGTTGTAGAAATACTAGAGTATAATTCAACCTAGTCAAAGTTATTTCTCTACGCCAGTAGTATTGGTGCACAAGAAGGATGGATCATGGCGTATGTGTCTAGATTATAGGGAGCTCAACAAGCTCACTATTAAAGATAAATTTCCCATTCATGTCATTGATGAATTGTTAGATGAATTACATGGAGCAATTTACTTCACCAAGTTGGATCTTCGTTCCGGATATCATCAAATTAGAATGGAGACTGAAGACACCCCGAAAATAACATTCAGAACTCATGAGGGTCATTATGAATTTTTTGTCATGCCTTTTGGCCTTACTAATGCACCTTCCACATTTCAAGGTTTGATGAATTCCATTTTCAAACCCTTAGAAAATTTGTGTTAGTGTTTTTTAATGATATACTAATCTACAACAAGTCTTAGGAAGGTCATGTTCAACATGTTGACAGGGTGCTCAAACTATTGGAGGAGAAATAATTATATTCAAAAACCTCCAAATGTTTCTTTGGAGTTCAAGAGCTGGAATATTTGGGGCATATTGTATCTCATGAGGGTGTTGAGGTAGACCCTAACAAAATTAAAGAAATTGAGGAATGGAAAATCCCCACAACCATAAAGCATCTTCGAGGATTTCTCAGGTCGACAGGATATTATCGCAAGTTTTTTAAGAATTATGGGAGAATAGTGGAACCTCTAACATCATTACTGAAGAAAGATGCATTTTCTTGGACTCCAGAAGCAACAAAGGCCTTTGAACATCTTAAAGAGGCAATATGTCAAGCACTGGTCTTAGCTACGCTAGACTTCACAAAAACTTTTATTATGGAATGTGATGCCTCAGGAAATGGAATTGGTGTTGTTTTAATGCAAGAAGGAAGACCCATTACTTTTGAAAGTCATCCAAAAAAAGGAAAGTATTTACACAAACCTATTTACGAGAAGGAAATGTTGGAAATATTACATGCACTAAGACAATGATGACCTTACCTAATGGGGAGACACTTCAAGGTAAAAACATATCATGATAGTCTTAAATACTTTTTGGAACAAAGATTATCTTCAGAGAGCAACAAAAATGGGTGGCAAAGATTTTGGGTTATGACTTTGAAATCATCTACAAAAGGGGAAATGAAATGTCGTTGTAGATGCACTCTTAAGAAAGGATGAGGATGATTGCTTTGCGCCATTATCCAACCTAAGTGGGTAACCAAAGCAAGGAATGCATGGAAGAATGATGAAGAGGTGTGGTCACTCATTCAACAGTTGCAGCAAGATCCCAGTACATTTAATACATTTATTGGAAAAATGATTCATTATGGTACAAAGATCACTTATATATTTGTAAGAATTCCCAACTCAAACAAAAGAGTTTTTTGGAATTGCGCACCTATCCCTTAGGAAGGCACTTAGGATTTTAAAAAACTTACCATATGGTCAAGAAGGAATTTTTTTGGGATGGCCTTAAATCTCATATTCAAAAGTTTGTGGCAGAATGTTTGGTTTTCCAACAAAATAAAGCTGAGACAATTAAGACCTTGGGTTTATTACAACCTTTAGGCGTTCCAAGTCAGTGTTCGGAGGAGGTCTCAAGGGATTTTATCACAGGTTTACCCAAGTATGAAGGAAAGAGTGTCATCATGGTGGTAGTTGATAGACTTACCAAGTATGCACACTTTTGTGCATTATTTCATCTTTTTAAAGCCAGTACAGTTGCTACTGCATTATGGAAACAATTCAAAAGCTTCATGGAAACCAAAATATTATAGTAAGTGACAGAGATTCCATTTTCACTGAATTTTTTTGAATGGAATTGTTTTCTTGTCTTGTTACTCAAGTAGCTTATAGCTCATCTTATCATCCTCAATTTGATGGGGAAAACTGAGATAGTGAACAAATGTTTGGATGGATATATTCGTTGCTTTTTATATGATAAACAAACACAATGGGTCAAGTGGCTACCTCCAGTTGAATGGTCGTATAACACTTCCTTCTATACTTTAGTAAAAATGACCCCATTTATGGCACTTTATGGATATCATCCACCATCCATCACATAATCTTTAAGAGAAAATTATAATGTTCAAGTAGTGGAAGATCACATTGAGCATCAACAACAAGTTCTCCAACTCTTAAAGGATAACCTCAATTTGGCGTAAAATCAAATGAACCAACAAGCACATAAGCATCGCAGTGAAAGAATTTTTGATGTAGGTGACTAGGTATTTTTATGGCTACAACCATACAAACAAATGTATCTAAAGCAACCTAAGAAGGATAATAAATTATCACCCAAGTACTATAGTCCTCACAAGGTGTTACGAAAGATTGGTACTATGGCATACAAATTGGAGCTGCCTGCATCTTCTCGAGTACACCAAGTTTTCCATGTTTCATGCTTAAAGAAGGTTATCAGTGACAAGATTCGCATTATAACATTGTTGCTAGAACTTGACGAAGAAGGAAAAATATATTTGAGCCTAAAGTAGTAACAAAAACAAGAACCTGACGACTACAGAATCAGTCAATTTCAGAGTATCTCTTTAAGTGGAAGAACTTACCCGCTGAAGATTCCACATGGGAGGATGAGAATTTTATACAAAAGAATCCATAACTACTCAAGTGTTGAGGACAACATTTTTTTGAAGGAGAGGGGCATGTTAAGTCCCTATAATACTAGTGTAGCCCCCTTATCGTTATTATTAGTTGAGCTCCCTTATTGTTATTGTTGTGCCCATGTAGCCCCCATATTGTTATTGTTGTGCCCTTACATTATTATTGTCATGTAGGCTCTGATTATATTGTGAACTCTTAGATGCCTATATATACAAAGGAGGTCTTGTCATTTGTATCATCCAAGAATTATTCATTTATGTAATGTAAAGGTGGCTTCCCCCTCGAAGAGAATAATTTTTAATTCGTTGATCTATCCATTTGTGAGCTAGTTGCATAACATTTTCGTAAATGGGTGGTGGGTCCATAACCCATATGTTCCAAGTTTCTTTCAGAATTTTATGGTGAGTTGTAGGGGATCCAAGAATCGGTTTAAGCAAGAACTCATAAAATCTCAGCTATGGCAAAATGAATCTATTCATAACAACCCTCGAGATCCAACAAATGAGATATTCTTAAGGATAGAAGCATAATTTGTGGATATCAATTGCAATATGAAACTCCTTATGGCGGCTCTAGTAAACAAGTTTGGAATTAAAGAATATGGAGGTTCCAAATTAGAGGTTAGATCAAAGGGAAAATTGGAGGACCAATAAGACCCAAATAAAGAGTCAAGGAAAGAACTTGAAAAAGAGAAACCATGTAAGTAAGTGGGAGGACTTTAAAACCCCAATAAAGTTTGAATTCTAACATATCATGTATGTAGAAGATAAATGGATCCAATGGCACTACTTCTAGCAAAGGAAAGGGAAAAGTGTACAGGTGCACACCATCAAATTTAAGAAAATGGCCATCATGTTGATTATCTCTCCCAAGAGACTAGATGTACTCTTTAAGTATCTGAGGGGTCCATCTAGTCATTTATGAAAGTGGGTAATGTTGTTCAAGCCAATAATGGTGGGTGTGGCTTGTGTAAAAGCATAGTACCTAGAAAACATAGAAGAAGAGGTAGTCAAGTGGTTAGAAACAAAAAGAACGTTGGGAAGCTTCCAAGGAAGGGAAGGAGAAGTGGATAGGAGGAAGGACAAGAATACAATGATCATTTCACATCAATTAACGGATCTTAACAATCATTGTAATCATTGAAACATTGATGGCCACATCGAGGAGAAGAGCTGGAAATTTTATCTGTACTTGAATTGAAAGAAGAATGGGAAGAAAAAGGATCTTATCACTATAGATTTAAGAAATCACATGGAAAACATCTTTGACATGAATGAGAAGAATGTCTACACTTCAGTGAAGAAGGAGGTTAATTTGAGTAGCCTTCGTTATCAAGAAGAGAAGGAAATGACCAAGCTCCTCCATATTAAGATAAAAGGCAAGAAGATTGAGATTGATGCCCTGTTTGACTCATGTTCACAAGATAATCTTATAGTAGTGGATTTGGTAAACAAACTTGGATTGGAAGTTCAAAATTATCCTAGCCCGTATTCATTAGAATGAGTAAATAAGGATGTGGAAATTAAGCAACAAAACAACGTGTGATCAAATTTGTTATTGGTGTTGATTTTATTGATGAATTGAAATTGGATGTAGTTGCACTTGATTTATGTGGAGTTGTGTTTGAAAGTCCCTATGTGCATATGTAGGATTTTCACATGAAGAGCCAACTAGTATCGCCTCACTTATGATGGGAAATCATTCATCATCAATGTGCATAAGGGAAAGTCCAATATTTGATTGGTTAGTTGTAACCAAGCTAAGAAAATGATCAATTTTGACAAGAAATATGTTTTACTATTTTTAAAAGAAAAATTGTCTAGTGAGGAGTCAATAAGGGAAAAGACATCTAGGAAGGTGTTGAATCCCTGAAAATCGGGTCTACAACAAGGGGGATACCCACCCAATCTAGACCTTGGTTAGCGGCTCCTTTTCCGTTTGGTATAGTGGGTCCGACTGGGGATATGGGACCAGTTTCCCAATTTATGTGTGTGTGTGTGTGTTGAGAATTGATATTTCCTTTCTAAAAGTTCCTAAGTGAGATGCTCTAGTTCTAATTTTAATCTAATGACATGCAATTGTATTCTAATAAACAGAAATATCTAATTCTACACTAACTCGAGGTGTAATCTTTCCGTTATGCGATCTAAAATGATTTCAAATAACAATCGGTAATAAAGATCATTCAACTATTATGAGAAAAGAATTCAATATAGATAAACCACTTCGTATAAAAAGTTAGACGAAATAGTTGTGAAAAATATATCGCATAATAAGCTACTCATACATTAAGCATAAATAAATGGCTATCATCGTACAAAAGTGCCAAATGATAACTCAGGCATTCACGCATCAATATATAAACAGTTAAAGATGAATATCACTTTAACACAAAGGCATAAATAGTTAAGAGATAGAAGTACCATTTATAACTAGTTCTACTCATGAGCTTCAAGCGATAATGATTTATCTCTTCTTAATCCAACATCCACTAAGAGTAGAGAGGTGCAACATTAGTAGCAGATATTAAATGCAGATATCAATAAATCCTGTTCCATTCATTCATCAAAACCTCCTTAGAGGGTGCAGAAGTGCATGTTCTGAGGATAAGTTTTTGACAAATTTCAAGACCCTTCTCTAAATGCATGAGAAGGGTTTAAATGCTACTAACTAAATCTAAAAATAACTTATTACAAAAATGTAGGATACGATTTAAATGACCGTCCTTTTTTTTCAGGCAAAAATAAAGCAAATTTAATACTAACATTGGATCTAAAACTAACAACTAACTATTTCTGTATTTGTTCCTCGAAATCGCAAGCGTTCAACATTTGCTTGAGAAGAGTTGGCTAGCCGACTTCAGACTTTAACTGTCGTGCGAAAACGGAATCAGCAAGAGCTGGCGCCATCTTCTCAGCAGAATTGATGATGCATTTGAGAGTCATCCCTTGGCTGTGTGGTTTTACCAAATATGCCCAGTAAGAATCCCAATTCAACTTAGTTAATCTTTTGATTGATTCTGCCTTTTCTTGAGCCTTCTGCCTCCCGCTTGTTTGCAATTGTTGTACTTATATACATACCATTTTGAAGATATTTCTGACAGTTACCACTGTTTTTTTAGGATTCGAGTTTTACTTTTTTACCTATATCATTCTTTCATACAAATTTCTGGGCTTACAGGTGACTAAGCAATTAAAGGTTTTCCTCTTCAAGAAGTTTTGCCCAGCGATGCGCGATTAGCGCTAGGCTCTAATCACACATCAGAAACTGTCTCTGTTTCTTGATCCGGGCTTCCTTGGTGCGATTTTTTTTTGCCCCCTACACGTTTTTTGATAACGGATATAAAGCTTAAATTTTGTGAAAATAATGATTTCGTAAGTTCTTGACCCTGAGTCTTAAATTGTCTATTTTTGATGTCAGCGCTATCCAATACCCATTTAACCATGTCCGTGTAGGGGAGAATTTTGCGTCTCGCCGCTATCCGGTGCAAGAACGAGAAAGCTAGATCTGTAACTGATGCCTCAGAAGACCCATGTGAGCCTGCGGTAGCTGTAAGCTCCATTATTTTGGGATTCTCTTCTTCAAGTAGATTATACATGCCTTCCCAAGTGGTAATACCAGCGTCTCTGTTACAGGCAGTGTCTATATACAAGGGCGTCATTTCTTTGTCTTCAAAACTCAGAGCTTTGCCTTTCTTCCCCATTATATCCTGAATACTGCTTTGTATAGGTCTTTGTTTTTCGTTCCTGCAGTTTACAAGTGAGGTGAGAATAATGATAAGGAAAAGGTGATGTGAAAGCTTTAAATGCTGAAGACATATAAAATATACTACCTTACGTGAACTGGCTCTTCGATCAGCACAAAACCATATTTCATTAACAACTGGCAACTAGCTCATTAATTATCATTAAAGAGCATAACTAGGTCTCGGTTTATGGAAAAAGCTTTCTCGAACAATGAACCCGAAAGATCTGCGATGAAGCGATTTTGCGATTTGCTTCGCAATATTGCAGATCGCTGTGTCGCAATATCGATATATCGTAATAGCGCAGGAGTGCGGCATATGACAATTATCCGTTAATATGTTTCCGACGAAATGCGATTTGCGATATGCGCCATCGCTTATCGGCAGTTTGAGGTTTCTCAGCGTAAGTGGTCTTTGATGCAATGCGATGTCATGAATTTTAGCATCGCGATCTCGCACTCTTAGAATTCCGCTTGTAAGGAGGTTTGCACTATCCTTTTGTGATGTGATATTTCTTAAGGAGTGATTTTATCTTACCTTATCATAAAACTTAAGCTTTTTTGGATTTTTCAAGGGTATTTTTCCTAAGTTTATGATGGTAAGTTTTATTAAAAAGGAAATACAAGCATTAATTGATTTTTAAAATTTTTTGACTAAGGGCCCCTACTTATTTAGTATTAGTAATAACACTAAATAAGAAGGGGGGTTGTTGCTGGCCACAACGGAAGGGTGTGCTAAAGAACAAATATAGTAATTGGAATGCTTGTTATAGGTATACAAGGGAGTGTTCCATAAGCCTAAAGGGCTACCACTCAAGAGGGAAGTAGAGCATGAGACCCAATTATTTTCAAATCCTTCATTATCAAAAGTTGGGTTGTATAGACATTCCATTATGGAAGCAAGTAAAGTGAAGAAGAAATTGTAATAGTTGCTGGAGAAGGGTGTGATTTGACCAATTACCTGACCTTATGGGTAACCCATCACAATCATGCTAAATAATAATGGGACTTGGTGGATGAATCGATTATATGACATTAAATAAGAGTATGCTCAAGACTAGTAAGCTTTCCCCAGGATTGAGGATATGTTCTATCAATTGCAAAAAGATAAATATTTCACCGAGATTGAATGAAAAATAGGGTATCATCAGGTTCGAGCGAAATAATAAGACACCCTGAACACCTTATTCAAAACCAAACAAGGTTTCTATGAGTGCTTAGTAATCCCATATAGTCTATGAATTGCACTAAGTACTTTAATGAGATTAATGCATGATATATTGTCTAGATTCACTTGTTAATGTTTATTTGGATAATATATTGATTTACAATGGTATCTGTTAGAGTCGGTCTAGTTATCCCTCCATCAGAGATCAAAGCTCTTTTGCATTTCATGTTTAGGTGTCCCATCCGTGTTGATCAGTTGCATTTCGTTAGGCATGCCATAACTCTGATGGAGCTATTTGTGTCACTCATTCCCCTCGTGCTTGGCACTGCTGGTTCAGGTCTATTTATTAAAATAAATCTTCAAAGGTCATTTACAATCATGTTTTAAATTTTTTGGTCTTAGGTCTAGGGTTGAATCAGTTTTGTCTTGAAAGGTCTTAGAAGACCAGCAGGCCAGAGGGATGTCTTTGATAGATCATCACTTCAATAATTTTCATCATTGTTCAGCTGAATTAGGACTTCTCTACAAAACTCAGTTTTAAAGATAAGTCGCCACCTCATTTTTGTAAAAATTGTAAAAATTTTCAGTTCTTCAATTGTTCAAGTGCAGCCTTGGTCTCCTTTGCCGAAGCATATCAGAGCTATTCCTGCAAAAAATTATCAGAGAAAATCATCATTTCAACCAATTTTAAAGGGAAAACCAAAAAGCTCAGAGCCTATTAATTTTGAAAAAGTGTCAACAACCAAACATAAGAAAATGGGTTTTGGGTTAAGCAAAAATCAACAAGAAGTCTATATGAAGAAATTTCTCCTCATTTGCAACCCATTCCACTTTCCAAGAGGAAAGAGCATTGTTCTAAGGCGATTTTGTGAATTTGTGAGCAACTTGGGCCGTTTCCAGGGCGCGCGGCGCGTTAGGTCAGGCGCGCGGCGCATCAGTGGTGCGCGGCGCATCAGGCAACATTTTCCAGTGCAATTTAACACGTGCGCGGCGCATCAGGAGCGCGCGGCGCGTTGGGTGAGGCGCGCGGCGCATAGGAGTTTATGCTTGAACTTTGCCCAGAAAGCACTCAAATCACCTCTTCTCACGCATCAAATCACATGTAGGTTTACATCACGGCTTATTCTTGGTTTTTAGATGGTTTATGTAAAGAAATTATGCTATACTTGCCATGAAAAACCAAGTGTATAAACCCTCCTTGTTCATCAATTTGCTGTAAGGATTCAAGTGCCAAGTTTGCTGTAGGGTTTTCAAAAATCACTGTTGCCAAGGTTTTCCTATTCCCTTTGTTTCCCATCCCCTATTTTCACCAATATTTTTCCCAATCATTCCTCATAAAACCCTACACTATCCTCCCTCAAATCCCAATCCCTCCCTTCTACTACAAACATATAGTCCCTACCTCATCCCAAAACCTTAAAATTTCAAAATTTCCATGCCCCTTCCCTTCCCTAATTTCCTTATTTTATTTCCATTTTCCCTATTTCCATAAATGTTTCCCTTTTCCTAACAATTCCCTTGTCATTTGTGTCCCCTTGGTCACAGTATTTGAGAAAAAGAAAAAGGTCTACAGTCATTTTTGTACACAATTGTATATCAGTATATATATATTCCAGCTACCTTGTTGTTAAAGAACATGTCAGAGACCGAGTCAGTATATGAGCAGGAGTATGATAGTGACTTTACACCAGAGGTCAATGTGCCTAATGTGCCACGGAGGTATCACAAAGGTGGCAAAAGTGGACAGCATGTTAGGGAGGAGCCTACTTCTTTGGCTCAATTGCAAGCTTGCCCACTTGCAATAGATTGTTTTCGGCGCCAATCATGTTACCAATATTGTGAGATAATCTCACAAACTCAGCATCATCGGGAACTAGTCCGTCTATTTGTCCTTCATCTACAGGATGGCCATGTAAACCTTGCTGGAGTGGATTTCACTTTGTCACCCGACACTATTGCTCAGGCCACCGGGATACCAAATCTGGGGGAGGAATGGAGTAAACGCCAGATGCTGGACAGGTATTACTATGAGCCATATATCAAGCCCGGATATATCAGACACTTGAGCGCAGCCTTTCCTTTCAAATTCCTGAAGGATGAGTTTGCACCGTCGATGAAACTCATCATTCGGTATTTCAGCTATGAGGGCAGATTCTCACGTCTCTATGCGTACCATGTTCATTTGTTGATGCATTTCACACGGGTACGTATGATGAACATTCCGTTTTTCATGTGTCGAAACATAGAGAGGATGGTACCTTTAGTACAGAGGAAGACCCCGGCACATCAACACAGGAGCATATATCACTATGCATTGATCAAAATCATAGTGATGCATCAGTTGGCACAACAAGGTATTGCTTGGGAGGATTTCATCTCCCGTGATTCCTTTTCCGTGCTACAGCCTCCTCCAGAGATAGTTCATGATGAGGGAGTGCCTTCATAGCAGTTTGACATTCCTGAGACCAAGCATGTTGATGCTCCAGTATATGTGACATATCAGAAAGGCCCCAGGGCCTTATTTGCAGCCGCACAGCGAGTACTATCTCCACCTGAGGTGGAAGGGGTCTCGTTGACATCATCAACAGAGCGAGTATTATCTCCACATCATGTGGAAGGGGTCTCGTTGACATCATCAGCAGAGCGAGTATTATCTCCACATCATGTGGAAGGGGTCTTGCCTTCGTCTTCAGCACAGGTACAAATTCAGGATAGGGGCAAGAGACCCATGGTTGATGAGGGTCCTTCAGGAGGTCAGGATATGGGTATCATTGATGTTGATGCTAGCTCGCCTAACTCGGAGCTCAAGGAGATCATCCGAGAGCAAAGGGCCAAAAATGAGTCGCTGCAAAAGAAATTGCAGATGGCTAAATGGGTGATCAACTACTTAGAGCAGCACAACAAACAACTGGAAGATGAGCATGAACTTTATGAGTTGCGAAAGATTCGGGAAGACTGGGAATTGGCCCGTAGGAGACCCGGTGATTTGACACTTGTTGATCGGGAATCAATGCTCATCCGGGTGAACACTCATTTGGAGAAGTTGTTGGCAAAGGCAAACAGGGACAAAGACATGCTTCGCCACATGAAGACTCACTATTGGGCTCGCATGCATGTTTGCAAAGCGAGAATGAAGATCCTCAAGAGGCGTTTGAGCAATGCGCAAAAACAACGCAAAAGGCCTGATCCGCTTCGAGTTTTTGCCAAGGCTTCATTAGTTGAGCATGATACATGATGGAGGGTCTTCACTCCAAATTTGGGCAAATTTGGAGAAAATTTTGTCGTTTTGAAATTTTTGGCTTGCAAAACAGGTTTTTTGGCTCTACGGGTCGCGCGCAGCGCGCGACCCATAAGATGGGGAGGTCCAAGTCACAGATGGCTTATAGTTTTGGATTTGTCATGATGAAATACACATGCTCAGCCATTGCCAAGACATTTCATGAAGTTCTGGGTGACCAAAAGGCTCAAAAACATCATGAAAATCACCTTTCTGCCACTTTTTGCACCAGCGGGAAGTACTTATGGGAGAATGCACTTTTGGAGGGTCAAATGGACACCAAATTGGAAAATTACACTTGGGTTAGAAAGTAGACATCCAGGGCTTTCTAACAAGCCAATCTGAGCTCAATTTGGATGCCGGGAAGTGCCCCAAAAGCAGGTGGAAAGGCACGCGGTGCACAGGGCTCAGGCGCGTGGCGCACTGGGTTTTTTGGCACAATTTTCGTCCTCAGCTCAGCAAATCAAGCCAGTTTGACCAGTTTTGACTTGTGATGAGATTTTTCACCCTTCTTGATGTAATTAATGGAACTTTATGTTGATTTGACACTTATTTTCCTATTCTAGATGATTCATTCATAAAATAGCAAAAATTTAATGAATGAATTGGTTTCCTAGCTTATAGAGGCAAGTTGTTTTGACTGCCTAGATTGTAGTGCTTTGTTTAGAATTGGTTGAAACAGCTCCTAGGATGATGATATCAACCCCTAGAGGCAAGGGAATGTGTTATCTTGCCTATATTATGTATTTTCTTAGTCATTTTCAGGGTTGGACTCTTGGGAATAGCTTGAGACTATATTTTACATATCTTATCTGCATTTTGGCAAAGGAAAGACCGGGGTTTTGCAGCACTATTTGGGATTGATGTGGCTTTATGTGTTGATGGTGTGTTTCTCTCAGTACTTTTAAGTTGTGTATGTGTACCATTTTCTCTACTTAATCTTCTGTAATTAAACAAATGAAGTGTTAAGGTAGAATCCATGAACTTGTTATGCTCTGCCTTTAAATTTGTTTAATTTTCTATGTTTTCTTCAGTTTAAGGAGAATCCTTGAGA
>APFE030937595.1:19581-59927 GCA_000404065.3 Pinus taeda
ACCCAGAGATAAACATGATTTTAAATGAATTTCTCTCTTTCTTGAAGTTTGACATGGAGAGTAGAGGTATAAGGCTTGACAAGGAGGATAGTATGACTGTTGATGGAGCCATACTAATTGCAGATAGTCATGGTGACAAATTTCAGTGTAACACTCAGTCGTTCGATCTGGGACCTCCAGATTTGACGCCATTTGCACGTCCTGTGTTGTTGACTTGCTCGACTGATAACACGAGATCAACGACGATTTTCTCTCTCCTCCACCGCCACGCGTCAATCGTGGAGTGGGATCGCTCCACTTTCTCCAAAACCATTTACCATTTGAGGGCGCCCCGATCAATACCACCGGTTTCCAGAGCGCAGGTCTTGCCTTGTATGACTAGCACTTTGGCCTTTCCTGTCCGCGGTACTTCGGTTCAAAGTGCTCGGGCTTCCCCCATTTAGGCCCTGTTCGCCTAGCGTGTGCGATTAGTGCTAATCGCGCATCAAAAAACACCTCCTTTTCCCAATTCGGGGCTCCCAGGGGCTAATTTGACCTCCTGCATAGTCTCCATGGGCCTTGGTCAGCGCGCTTTGATCGAGGTCCTCGTCGATCCACGCTGGCTGCCATTGCCACTAGTTTAGGGTGTTTTTTCTCGTTGTTTTCAGAATTTTTAGAGATTCATCCTGACCTGATACAGTCATGGTTCTTTGCCAGTCTTTGATGGATCCATTCATATCAGTGCACCCTCTGCATACATCTTCTCGTTCGATACTTAATTTTGGAACTCCTGATACTGTTTTCCTGAGAATTCTCAGAGCCCCATGGTGTAAGTGTCCCATCCTCCTGTGCCATAGTTCATTCAAATATTTATCTCCATTGCTACCTATCAGTTCCATTGGAGATTCTAGCTGTAACCTATACAACCTGTTACTTCTGATTCCAATCTAGGCCTTCCTTTTCCAACTTAGGTGTTTGACATACACTTTCTCCTTAATGAGGAAAACATCATAGCCTTTGTTTTGAAGTTGAGATACAAAGAGTAAGTTCATCCAAATCCTGGCACATGCAACACATTGGTTTCTCAAAATCGCTCTTCTGCTTCGGTTTGAAAGACTATAGTACCTCTTCCTACGAGGGTACACTTTGCCTTATTTCCCATGGTGATCTAAAAATTCATCCTTTCTTCTTGATAATTTGAAAAAAATTCTCGAATTCCTGTCATATGCCAGGAAGCTCCACTGTCTATATACCAAACCTCAGAGGAGGCAAAACTTTCTAGGCAAGCAACTTCTTCTTCCAGTCTCGAAGCTAACATAGAATAATCGTGATCCATGTTCTTCATGCTTTCTTCTTTTTCTGGAAATCTGCATGAGTCCCTCTGAGTTGATGCCTCTGTATCATGCTCCTAACCCATAACTGATTCTTCTCTCCTGTTTCTGGATCTCTTCTCTGATACCATGTGAAAATTTCTAACTCGAAATTCTACTACAATATCTGATTTATTTCACCCACTTATTTCTCACAATAAGTTATTTATGAAATCCCTTCAACAAACATTAAAGTAAATTCTACTGTAATTATCACATAATGGCATAGAGAAAATAACAAGCCCAAGAACCAATCACATCAACACAATTGTTTTTGGACAATTGTCCTGGGAAAAACCCAATGTGGGAAAACCAGTGCAACAAATGAAGGTTTTTGTTAATCTTCAGCAACAATCGCTTTACAAGGAATGATTTTACAGAGAAACTGAGACGCTATTGAGAGAAAACACCTGAGGCAAGGTTAATCTCTTTCCTAAAAACTTTCTGACACCTTGGAGACCCTTCTCCCACTTCTGCGTCACTCTGCATGGTTCTGCGTCCCTCTATGTCAGCCTGCGTGAGGATTGCATCTTTTAGACTGTGTCTTTCCTTTGTGTTGTCTCTCAATACCCCCACGTCACCTTCTCCTCAGTCACTGACTACTGTTGATGCCCTCCTCTTCCTCCACCTTGAAACTCTCCCTCTGAAATCGATCTCCTTCTCTTTGAGAATCAATTTTCCTTGGGATACTGAGTATTCACTTGTGTGTCTCCAAATGATCCTCAAATCTTTTCTTATACTTTTCCCGTTGATGAATCAATGGCAGAGATTAAGTCTCTAATCAACGACTAAGATCAAAACGGACTTGATCCTCGTCTCTTACAAGCTTCTCACCCTTATCTTTATTAATACCCATTAATATTTTTATTTTCCTAAGTTTAGGCTTAGGAACCCATTAAAAATATTAATTATTTTAATAACTCCTCATTTAGGTGAAATTTCTCCAAACAATTTCTAGGTCTTGGATATTTCATGTATTCTAGCCCCTCCACAAAATTTTGGAGATAGAGCACACCCGATGCTACCCAAAATCAACACTTACAATAGAATGTACATAGATTTGGTTTGTTGGTTGTTGGAGTTTGTCGAGAGATTTTTTTCAACAATAATCTCCTAGTTTGGAATCTGATGGATCTCATCAGAACTATATATGTGGGATGTATTTTCCTTTTCAAATGTAATATAATAATTTATTTGTGTGTAACAGAAAAATAATTAATTGTTTTGTGTATCGTGGTCGCTTTTCCAATTTCTTTGTTGGTATCATATCCATTATGGGCCTGACTCCCTCAAGGGAGTCCCACAAAGATGGAAGAAATATGAGGTTTGATCCTCTATACATAGATTAGTGTAGACATGTTTGTACGTGTGGCTGTGTTAAGCTTGTTAATGTGTATGACTTTTGTTGCCGATGTGCATGGTTGTGTAGTGACATCGTAGCCCGTGATTGGTGAGGTAACTATGTTGAAGGCTGAGGATGACACATATTAATACTTGTAAAGTGGCAATGTTTTTGCAAAACTATCATGATGTGGAGTGAAAAGAAAAAAAAAGCGTGGTGCTGATGCAGTTCAAATCGATGATATCATCAAATACTCGTAAATCCTCGACCATTGAGTTTGATTATTTAGATTCTCTTAAATGAGAGTCAAGATGCCAAGATAAACTTTGCCAAGCTTTTGGAAACCTTGGCCATCAATGGAGAAATGAAAAATCTGTTATTCACAGAATAAGGATTACTGCATGTTCAATTGAAATTTTGTGTGCTGAAACAGATTTGAAGGCAATTGATACGACCTTGCTTTGTCTTTTGATCCTATCGATTCCCAAGCAAAACTGGTTGGAGCTCATCTGCGTCGGCATCGTAAGTGATATGAATACACTTCTCTATTGCATATACAAAGCTACCATTGAGCACCTTCCATGGCCTCCTGTTGATGCTTCTAAAATTGGTCATGCCTTCCAACACGTTGATTTTTTTAGGTGATCATGACAATGATGGTGATCAGGATATGGTGTTCATTCCTCCTCTTCCTCTGATTCTAATTTGATAACTATGATGCGAAGTCCCTGAGGGTGAGGATTGATCTGCTACAACCCATAAATTAGAGCTAATAGAAAGAATGGGTATTATTCTAATTATCATGCCTCTTGTTGTAAGTCACTTGCAAAGCTCAATGTAAGGGGTAAGGTGTCACTTCCCATGGAAGGGGATTACCATTATTTGACCTCTTTCTAAATTGGTGGCCTAGTTTTAGTTGCTCAGTAAGCCAATGAGTGGATATTTTCTACGACACAGAGAGTTGACCCGTGTTGGAGTTGTTTCATGTGTGCGTTGTAGTAGACATGCGTTGCAACATATGAATTTTTAGAGGTTATCGAGTGAGGATTGCTCACTCTACTCATTTCAACCCATTGTTGTGTGAGGGTTTGAGTTATGATAATGATGTAGTGTGAATGTGGAGGTCAAAGAATAATGCAAGCATTGAAACATGTGGATTTTGATAGTGGAAATCCTTTCTCATTATAGTATAAATTTATTTGGAGTTTGAATAATAAAATTAAGTCTGGTCAACTTACTATGGAAGTATGAGTTTGTTAGAATTGATCGCTCTAACAATTCAATTCAATCTCATGAAGAAGAGAAAATCCAAGATGAAGATTGGACCAAATCTAGATGATAGCAAATATTTTCATGCATTTTTGGTTGTGAGATTTAAGTAGTTTTCCATTTTGTAAAAGGTGCAGAACCAATTATTGAACAGTGTTTCACAATTCAAATTAGTGGTTCTTGATTCTCTTCGGTGTCGAGAGAACATATTGCTAATTTGATTATATGAGTTTGTTCTATGTTGGTGGGTCTTTTTGTGCTTCGAGCTAATAATGCCACTGTTATAATTTAATATCAACAATAATAACTAGATTTCCCTAGTTTCTAATCAACACAAACAAATGATGCTATTACAATAACCAACCACCACACTCTAGAGGGAAAACTCAACCACTTGAGGCATTAAATCAAATCCCAAGTAATGGCCAATAATTTGATGGCCAAATTTGTTCAAATTAAGGGTAATTATATGCAAAATAATGATTACAATTAAGGTTAAAAAGACAAGGCATTTTAATTAATAGAAGAAATTGTTTTTTTCATAACACTTACCACTTCAGCTAAATAGTATATTGTAGATAGACCATTTCATCTATATATTAGATTAATTTTTTTAAAATACAATTATAAAAATAAAAATGTCAACATAACTATATCATAAACAATTAAAATAATTAAAATAAATCTTAACTATTTAAATTTATTGATCATAATGTTGATAAGAATCTATAATAAAAATTATCTATTTAAAAACCATAAAAAAATCGTTATCTTCTTACTACGAATATATATGGTGAACAATGTGAGTGATTTATTAGTTTTAATTTGCATAACTTTTTTTTAGATATTGTTACAATGAATTCCAATCATTCTTATTCCTCCACCCTTAAATAGACTCAATACACTTTTGCATATAAATCTATATTAAATATCTAAGAAATATTAAAAAATGTGAAATTTTCTTTTGAGATTCATGAAAATTAATAATAATCCCAATTTGAAATTGACCCCCAAAATGAAAATCTAGTAAACCTGGATTTCATTAATGCACTTTAGCGATTGCACTAGAGTCTTGATATTCTCATGCAAGTATTTATGAGAATTCATAGTAAAAGTTATCTATTTAACAACAATAAAAAAATATCATAAATTAGTTTCACAATATCAAAGTGTGTGTTATTATCTATTTGACTATGAATATATACCATAAACAATGTGACAAATTCACGCTTTCACAAGATTAAAATTCACTTCCTCATTAATGAATAGTAAAGCATTAGTATTTTAATTTTCATATTATTTGAAAATTTTATATATTATTACAACAAATTCCAACCATTCTTGTTACTTTGCAAAGAAATAAACTCAATACAATTTTGCATTTAAAATCTAGATTAAATATCTATGAATATTAAAAATGTGAGAATTTTGTTGAGAATCATCAAGACTAATAATAAACCCAATTTGAAATTGGTTTCCAAATTGAGAATCTAATAAACTTGGTTTTCATCAATGCACTTCGATTATTGCACAAAAAACTTGATATGCTTATATTTAGTATTTAGCTCTTCAACATATAATTCAATTTTTTATTCCCATCATTTACCCAATTTATCCCTACTACAACTATTGTCATTTCCAATAAGCACAAGCTAGATTTCCCTAATTCCAAATCAACACAAATAAATGATGTTGCTACTATAATTTAAAATCAATAATAAGAACCAAATTACCCTAATTTCTAATAAACAAAAACAAAAGATGCCATTGCTATAACCAACCACTACATTGTAGAAGAAAAACTCAACTTCTTATGGTATTAAATCAAACCCTAAGTCAAGGCCAATAATTTGATGGCTAATTTTTTTCAAATGAAAGGTGATTATATGTAAAAGGATGATCAAAACTGAGGTTATAAAAACAAGGCAATTAAAAAAAAACAGTTATACATTTTATATTAATGCAGTCTCGTTTGAAGGCTAGAACTTTTTACATGATGGACTCTATTTTCAACATCTACATTCAAGATAAACCAAAAAGAAGTGACCCTTGTTCTCCTTTGTCTACATTCCACTATTATGAACGACTCATGGCTTGGGTATTTATATCGGGAAATCTAGTAATGAAATATGTATTGGCTTCCAAATAAAGTGATGGGATGACAACCCTTAGTGGGAAACTCAATTGGCCATGGATGTGAAAATGAAGTGTTATGTATGAGGCTGTTCGAGATTCAAATTCCCTCGATTTACCCTTGTTTCAGGAAGGGACATACATATGCACTTGGGAGTGACAGTGGTAATGGTCCGAATTGAATTGTGTCAATCAAGTACTAGATCTTGAAGCATATTCACATTATGCATCATCAACATTTCTATCACGCATGTCCACATTTATGGAATTTTGCTTTAGCAAGTAGAATCCAAGAAGAATCCATAACATTTATATTTTTTAAGAAATTTAGCATTATATATAGCCAATGTTCAATTGGATATAGAGTAGCTAAAACAATGAGTTTGAACCCTACCCTATCTTAAATCCCTAACCCTACACGCCAAGATTCCGTTCAAAATTTTTTCTTTCGAATTATGGTAACAAATATCTCCTGGAGTTTGTAAGTTCTATACCCTTGCTGAATACTCTTTCAAAAACATACAAAACATAGAGTATGAATGTTGAGCATGCATGTCTCCATGTTTGAAGTTGTTACATAAATGTTTGGGAAAGTGTAGCATGGAAATTTGTAAAGGATGGCTATAATGCCAATTCAAACTATTTCCAATAATACAATTGAGGAAGCTTCACACTCTTCCCCAACTCTTTTTGTCAACCATATTTTTATGGATATCAAATTAAGATGAAGATTCAATGTAATACTGCATTTCTTTGTCTCAATATTTTGATAATATTTCATTCACATTGATACTCTCCTCCATCACATCCCTGGATTGCTGGTTAACAACCATTGATTACATTTGGTATCGAGGATAATGCGAACAATGGAAATGACGATAACATTAAGCAATGGCGTTATTCCTGTTATCTGTTTGTGTACACCATCACATTCTGCCATTACCAACAATTCTTTGGGTTTCTTCATCACCTTCTGCCATTGGCAACAATCCCCATGATTTATTTTTCTTCTAGTTTGTGGAGACTTCCTTGACATGGAAGAAGCCATCTATTGTATGGAGCGTGGAAGAAGCCATTAAGGTTGCCAAATTACTAGAGAAAACTATAACCACCATAAATCTATTTTCACTCCCTATCTACTAAAGGCTAAGAGGGATCAAATCTCTCAAGATGTAAATCTTTTTATGAGTGCAAAAATTGAAGAAATATGTGGAGCTCTAGAGATTTAATTCCTCTCTACTCTTGGTAGATTAAGATAGTGGTTTTGAGCAATGCACTAATAGATGTTTTAACTATTTTTTAATTTATTTTTCACTTGTTTTATAAAATATATTTTATAATATATATATATATAATAATTATATATATATAGGTTTCAATAGGATATAATAATCTTGAAGACGTGCAATTCACGTTTAGCATACACTGAATCACACATAGTTGTAAAATGTCCCCACTTGACACATTAATAATGTATCATAATGATTTATGCAACATTATGATTTTCTAATATAGTGTTAAATAATATTAACATGTATTTAAAAATATATTAATAACGTAAAAACATATGCAGCTTATAGATAAAATATCATACTACCATATTAGGATTTATAAATAAATATCTCATTACCCATATTATATAAAAGATATTGATATCAACCATGTCTATATTATAATATAGTAAAAAATAAATAAATTTATGTATTATATTATATAAGTTAGTTAAAAAATAAAAAATTGTTTTTATATTACATTAAAAAACAATGAAAAAATAATAATTATATATTAGATCTAAGACTTTTGTGATTTATAATGTAGATATAAGTCTTTTGGATTAATCACATTGTTAAGGTTTGGTCGACATTTAGAACCAACTAATGTGGTTAATCCTTAAGATAAAGTGAGAATGTACCAATTAATATGGTTCATCCTTATAACAAAATGAAAATGAACTACATTAATTGGTTAGAAAAATCATACTCGAGTAATTCATTGTATCCTGTTTCCTAAATTATTTTAGATGTCATTTTCCCATCAGGTTTGTTTATAATGGGTAGTAAACTGATTGTGTCGGGTGGTAGAATAGTTTCCTTTTTGGGAATTATGTTGCTGAAGCCTTCTGTCAGAAGTAAGTCCGAGATAACCTGTGACTGAGAAATCAGGATCGAGGAAATGGCATCTCCCTTTCCAATGACGTGGGGGTGGCGACGTTGAGGAAGATTTTACTCCAACCCTTTCTATGGCACTCATTGACCTTAACAAACAATACAGCGCGCTCCGAATTTCTGTACACTACATTAATTCAATTTATTTATTAACAAGGTATAATTTAATTTATTTATGCAGCTTCAACATACACATTGTATTCGAGTGTGAGTGGGTGGGTTGGTAGGAACTCTTATAATTTTACAAATATTTCTCAGCGCCCCAGAACGGGTGGCACATCCACATATTGCATGTATTCTTCACATATGGGCCAGATCCATGCTCATTAGGTTGAGGAATAACAGGATCATTTATGATATATATGTTTGGTATTAGGTTGAGGAATAACAGGATCATACGTTGTTATTTTTTTTGGTGGGTGAAGAGTGATTATATAAAGGTTCTCTATCCAATCAATTCCTCCGTTCTAGGCAAAAGGCCATTAAACTACCTCCATCCAAAATATATTTAATTTTTTTTTTTTTAAATTAATTTCATTCTTACAATTATTCCAATTCTCATTTTCTCAATTTTACTTACTACTACTTAATTACAACTTCTTCCGAATAGAAAAATAAATTTAAATAATAAGAAATATATTTATTTTATATTCAATAATTTATCTCACTCACTTTTTAATCAATATGTAAAGATTATTGTATTGAAAAATGACATTTTATAGCATATTATTAGGGTGATATGTGATTTCATCCATAGTTAATGTGGAGTTGACACATGTCCTTAAAAAATAAATTTAATTAATAAAAAAATATGTTAGCTAAAACAAAACAAAAAAATAAATGTATTAAGTATATAAAATACAATTAATTAGGCTGTAAGGCATTCCCTTATGAAAATAATTGCCCCAACTAACATCGTGTACGAATCTGAACAATCAGATGAATTGTTAGATGATTGAACCATCGTCCACTCTTTGATTGAACCTCCATCATGGTTTACCGTTTCAATTGAATAGGATACATAGCATCTGACCCGTTTAGTATGGTGCACTTCACCTTCCATTTGCTAGGGTTTTTGAAACAGTTGTTGCAGGGGTCCTATCCAAAGTTATGGTGGCTTGCATAGTGCATTTTTGCATGCTTCTCGTGCTAGCAATGTAGCTTTGGCTTCCAACCATTCATCTGTCTTTATTCTAGCGCCTGCAAACAAATGTTTTACTAGCTTCATGATTCACTTTCTCATGGGAGAGGTTTCTGCTGCAATATCCAAAACTGCAGCTGCCCCCTATTGAGCCTATCAAATTATTGATACAAAACCAGGATGAAATGTTGAAGTCTGGACATCTTGTTGAACCATACAAACAGATCAGGGATTGTTTTGCTAAGACAATGAAGGATGAAGGTATGATTGTGTTATGGAGAGGAAACACTGCGAATGTTATCCGTTATTTTCCCACTCGGGCTTTGAACTTTGTGTTCAAGGATTATTTTAAGAGACTCTTTAATTTCAAGAAAGACAGGGATGGTTACAAGAAATGGTTTGCTGGAAACCTTGCCTCTCGTGGTTCAGTTGGTGTATCTTCTCTCCTTTTTGTTTATTCTTTGGACTATGCTCGAACTTAGCTGGCTAATGATAACAAGGCTGCAAAGAAAGGAGGGGAGAGGCAATTTAATGGGTTGTGTTCATCTTTCACGGTAAGAAAACCCTTTATGCTTCGAATAAAACAACGATTTCTCACCTATTTTCTTTATTTGATAACAATTTTTCATTCATAGCTAAGAACTCGACCTTGGGTTTATTTTTGCAATTCTTCCACTTGACATGGTTATGGTAATTTTTTGGAAGCCACCCTTCTCTGGAGCCATTAGCATTCACCTTTCACAGTAAGAAAACCCTTTTTGCTTTGAAAATGGTAATTTATAGTTTATTCTCTTTATTTGATAACAATTTTTCATTCATAGCTAAGAACTTAGCCTTGGGTTTATTTTTGCAGTTCTTCCACCTTACTTGGTTACGGTAATTTTTTGAAAGCCACCCTTCTCTGGACCCATTAACGTTCACCTTTCACTATAAGAAAACCCATTTTGCTTCGAACAAACAATGATTTCTTGCTTATACTATGAAATATGGTGTAGTTTATTTTAAAGATTATCAATTTTTTTCTAAATATTGTCACCGTTGTATACTCCACCATGGCAGAAGTGTCAAATGATCAATATGGTCATTTATGTCTTGGTTCAAGTTTCTCCATTATGTAATTTGATGCAACCGAGGAATCTTCAGCTTATATATTTTGCAATGTTAAGGCCAATGGAAGCCAACTTTACAATGGTTCATTCAGCTGGAACACCACTTTTATACTCAATATCGCCATATTCAAGGAATGATCTCCCTGCCAAAGACATTCTATGGAACTATCATAGCCTACTCTCATTCAAGTTTTCCTTGTGCATATGCATAACTGTTAGGATCACAAGTTTCACGAACAGGAGACACCACCTTCGCATTACACAGCATATTTTCAATTGAAAAAACTGTATTTCCTCCCCTGTTTTGTTGTAGAATAAATTATGCCACAAATAGTATATTTTCTCGTCACCCTGAGTGATGCTTTAGTCCTAGTTACATTCTTGAAAAAAACCATGCATGTTTCAGTTCATCTCCTCCTAAATTTGTTGAATAACATTTTTGTTTTAAGGAAGTGGAAAGTTCCAATTTACTTAGTTGAGAAAGTTCTTTAAAAGAGGATTTTTTTTTATTAAATGTATAAACTAGTCATTTCTGATTGAGGTAATCTTAATTTTTTATTCTAGAGTTCAAATATTTGATTTTTCAAATTTCTTAATTACAGTCATACATTGGAATTAAACTTAATAAAACCCTCATTTTGTTTTGCAGGTGGATCATATTGCTATAGCTTTGATTATGTTGTAGCAGATCACAGGCAAATGCTTTGTAGTGTTTTCAGAATTCAAGATCGATGAGCTCGATCTTTTGCACCCTGCTTTCAAAGTCGTCAAGGTTGAAATCTTTCCACACATCTAATGGGTTCCTTTCAAGCTTTTCACCTATTTCAATATTGGTAATAAATTAGTATCAGAAATGCTGTGAACATACCCATGGAAGCACATATGCAAAACATGAGAATTTGGGGTTCAGAAAACAAGTACATAACACAATTGAACCCATATTTTGAAATGCTAGGATATTGTCATCATTGTCTACTCTACAATGACAGAAGCGTCGAATGATCAATATGGTCATTTATGTCTTTGTTAAAGTTTCTGCATTATGTAATGTGATGCAACCAAGGAATATTTAGTTTATATATTTGGCAGTGTTGAGGCCAATGGGAGCCAACTTTACAATGGTTCATTAAATCGCAACACCACTTTTATACTTGTCTATTCAATATTGCCATCTTCAAGGAATGGATCTCCCTATCAAAGACATTCTATGGAACTATCATAGCCTACTCTCATTTAAGTTTTCCTTGTGCATATGCATAACTGTCACAATCACAAGTCTCACGAACACGAGCCATCAAAGAAACACTACCATGTTGTTTCTGACTATGAGTCTGTCGGCTTGAAGAGATTACACTAACATCATGTCTAACAGATTCACTTGTCTTAGCAACCCACCAAGGTAGACAGATTCCATGAACTGTCGTTCACTCCAAAGGGTTGATTAGGATATGTAACATTTTCATTCAACGTGCACTGATTATGGCTTGCGAACAGAGTTCGACTGATTGGTCGAAATGCCAAAGGAGGGAATAGTCGATATACTTTCTACAACAATACCAAAGGCATCATTGTGTAATAGACTAGAGCAAGAGTTAAACAACTTAATACCTGAAGTATTCTCATCAAAGATCATGTTTCCACTTATGATGATCTGTTGTTTAACAAGATAAAAAGGGTAACCCAGGAATCAGGTTACTAAAGCCCTAAGGTTGGTCGATGTACATTTCTTCCTCAGTGATCTCATGCTCATTGTGGCCATCTTGGACATCAGAAGCTTATGTACTATTTGATAGAGAATTCAAACTTGAAGATCACTCAATGAGTAATGGATCTCACTCATATGCAAACCATGACAATTTGGGGTTCATGAAAGAAGTACATAACACAATTGAACCTATATTTTGAAATCTTGGGATATTGTCACCACTGTCTGCTCTACGATGGCAGAAGTTCCTAATGATCAATATGGTAATTTATGTCTTGGTTCAAGTTTCTCCATTATGTAATGTGATGCAACCAAGGAATCTTCAGTTTATATATTTGGCAGTGTTGAGGCCAATGGAAACCTACTTTACAGTGGTTCATTTGGTTGGAACACCACTTTTATACTTGTCTATTCAATATTTCCATCTTTAAGGAATGGATCTCCCTGCCAAGGACATTCTATGGAAACATATTATAAACCCATTGACATTTCACCACAATATTCCCTTGGGTTCGACAAACTAAATCCCAAGTGTGATTCGTCAATAAGGAATTCATTTAAGCTATCATAGCCTACTCCCATTCAAGTTGTCCTTATGCATATGCATAACTGTCAAGATCACAGGTATCATGAATACAAGCCATCAAAGAAACACTGCCATGTTGTTTCTGACTACGAGTCTATCAGCTTGAAGAGATGTCACCAACATCATGTCCAACAACTTCAATTGTCTTAGCAACCCACCAAGGTAGAGAAGGGGTCGATGAACTTTCGTTCACTCCAAAAGGTTGATTAGGATATGTAATAGTTTCATTTGATGTGATCTAATTACTAGTCGACTTAGGAACAAAGCTCGACTAATTAGTCGAAATGCCAAACGAGGGAACAATCGATGCAAAAATACCAAAGGGATCACCATGTAATAGACTAGAGGAAGAGTTCAACAACTTAATACCTAATGTATTCTCATCAAAGATCATGTTTCTACTTATGATGATCTGTTGTTTGACAGGGTAAAAAATTCGATAGGCTTTAGATTCTTCATAATAGCCCATCCTGATGCAAGCGTGAATATTTTCATGCAATTTCTTCTTGCAATCATTGGAATTTTGTGCCCAAGAAACACATATGAATTCTCTGTGGTGGTCGAGATTCTTTCCACACCATTTTTTGATTGGAGTCACATGAGGGAGACACAAAGGCATGTATCAAATATGAACTATTATAGCCTGCTGCAATGGAGAAATAAAGACAAGGTAGTTGTAGCATAAATTGAGGCTATCAGCCTTTGGGATGTTAATTCTATTGATCTTCGTCCTCTACAATCTATTATTTTTCCAGGTAGAAATGTTTCAACTATTCAAGTGCATAATTCAGATGTTGAATGCAGTGGAAGTGTAAGACAAAATTATGGTGAGAGATTTTTGTCTGGGTGTATGTTTTTGTGTGTATCACAAGAAAATTTTCGGTCAAATAATCATTATTTTTCACATACCTTAGAAAGGTGAATGTATAACCAATATTTATTTTCCAAATGCAAGGCAAGTTCTTTATAAATGGAAGGTAACGATAGAGTCTTCTACACTCAAGGTGCAATCAATGTATTAGCCTTACGATTGCCGTATGGAATAGGCCTCAAAATCCCAACTTTTGGAAAGACTAGGCAATCAATTTATGCTCAAGGTGATTCAATTTGGATGGGTTGTAAATACAAGGTTCTCTTCAAAGTCACTAGTTTGATGGTACATCAATGGTCTATTTGGAAGGGAAAGTGTGTTTGCGTTTATGTGTTCCCAATGTCTAATGTCCACTCTGAACAACTTTATGCAGCTCAAGTCTAGCGACCTTCCAACTTCGTGGTGTCTGTTAATGGAAAAGGGATATTTTCTTTTTATTCTTATCAGGAGGATGGTATGCATTTTCCAAAAATGAAAGAAAGGCACGCTTAAAATTAACATGCCTAATAGAAATCTGCCATGTGTACCATGAACTTTAAGTGTTCATCCATACTGTGTCAATTCTGGTATCGAATAATAGAACTTTTCATTTGGCTTACAAGTCACAACCCATTGGAATTAATGCTCTTATTGAAACCCATGTGCAAAACATGATGAAAATATTTCAACAGGGTACTTTACAACCCCCATTAATGAAGAAGAATAAATACCAAGATAAATTCTACAAATTACATTGGAATATTGACCATGCACCCATTGGGTACATTTCTCTCTTTTATGATTACTTGGCAGAGTTCCACACTAGCACTTACCTGAGCACTATGCAACATATTCAAATGGGCTTAAAGTTTCTATGAGAAATAACTGCATTAAAAGGGTGGCTCGCCATTCTCAGAAACACCTAAATCCAACCAAAAGGAGAATCTATTTTCACTAGCTTCTTCAAGTCGTTTATTATCCCATGTTGTGTGAAGCCAGACACACATTGAAAATACTGCACAACAATCTGAATGCTACCATCTCTCCATGTACTGATTGCCTTCTCATAGAACATCTTATTGCTAAAACTCACAATACATAGACCACCGGGCGTAAGACTCATTCATAATTGGCTGTCCAAATTTCATTCAGGAATTGCATTTTCAGGAAATATGCAAATAAATATTTTGTTGCAATTGGTGTCAAAGCCGATAGATTATTATTCCTTGTCTATGTAGGTAAAGGTAACCTGTCATCTCAAGCATCAACTCCATAATATATAATTCTTGATGTATTATTTGTTGATGAACTATATGATGAATTTTCCAAAAATGAAAGAAAGGCACGCTTAAAATAGCATGCCTAGAGATTCTGGATTGGAATATGAGCTCTAACACATATTTGTGAGTCTGAAACCATTCCTTATAAATTTTTCAATGGGTTTCCCCATTCCTCCATTGGTAAAATAATCATAGAGACTGAGCCATGGAATCAGGCTGTGGCATTGCTCTACCGGTTCTAGATTGAATATTTTGGGCAAATCATATACATATATTTGCCTTCCTTTGCATTGTTTCTAGCTTGGATCCTTCATGTCTGCAGGCATTGAAGCAGACCTAAAGGCCTCCATTTTCATTTTCATGGCATCCAGATAAAGTGCAGTGTTATTTGTATTATTTTTCTTGTTTCCTGTTGTGGCCCATTCACTAGATCCATTTTCAAATTTATCCTACGATGAAATATCAATATGGGTAGTTGGTATCGCCTGTTTCAGAGCCACTACTCCATGCCCATTAACAGACTCATTTAGCAATGGTGATGCAACATTCAAGCCATGATTTGCCACCCCGAGACCTTGAATCTCATGGCCACCAAAACTAAACTTGTCATCATCAAACAAAGTTGCTTGATCTAGGAAATGCATAGTGCTGGAAAAAACACAATATACATTCAACTTGCGGTTAGAAACACAGAGATGAAGAATAGATGTAGGTTATAGGGTTTTCATAACCCAAAGACATATAACAAGCATTAGGAACAATGGGGGCAACAACAACACTCTTCATATTACAACCCCCATACACTTCATCCCAATCTTGATCCTTCCACATTCCTGCTTCTCTTTCTCTGCTTCGCCATGGCTGCAGACCCATGGATTAGAAAATCACACACCACAAATTTTATTACAACAAGGGTACCCTCTTTATCTCATTGTCAAACCAGACCTTGAAGAGATAAATTGTTGGGCATGGAATCCTCCCACAACATGTTTTGGGGAATAAAGCCCAAGTTTTGAGTGATATTATTGTAAATCTCCATGAATTGCGGGCACGAAATGTATGTTAGAGTCATAGGGCTATCTGCCCTATGTTTGAATGTAATGTCGGCCTACCCATGGTCTGCAGACCACAATATTGTATAAATAGAGCGAGGCTCTAAGTTGTAAAGAAGAGAGAAGAGAATATAATGGATAGAAGGAGATAGAAGGGGAGAGCAAGTGTCTAAGTGTGTCTTGGGTCATAGTAGTAGGAATAGGCTCTGCAGCTGAGTGTGCAGAGGCCTGGTAGAGTCTGCAGCTAAGTGTGTGGACCCTGTAGCTGAGTGCGCATGGCGGAATAGAGTCTGCAACAAAAGGAAGAGAATAATAAAGAGAAGTTTTATCTAAATTCTATGTATCTGCTCTTGGGTTATTATCTGTTGGATGTGAATTGAAATTATACTGTTTATTTACTGTGTACACTTGTATGAATGATTTATATTGCTAAGAATACTTTACACATGCAAGTAAGCTAAGTTAATAAACTAATATTGGGCTACTAATAAGGACTAGGGTAATAACACTATTCAGCCCTTGAGTAGGGCTGCACAAAGGCAGCATCATAGGCTACAAGGACTGTTTCTGAAAGGGCCAATAGTACCAGGATTTGTTTGGCTAAATCACCTTTGGACCTGGGTCAAGCCCCAATAAGCCAACAAATGGTTCCATTTCTGGGACCGAGATCTGCATAAGGGATGTCTGAGTCATGTCATTGGAATCCAACAAAGAAAGAAATTGAAGGGTGGTTGGACAGAAAGATTCATGAGTTCACAACGCAAGAAAATAGGAATCCGCGAGTATCAAAGGAACAATGGTTGGAGTGCTATTTATATACGGAAATCCATGAAATTTTCTTTACATCCTTCCCCTATGAGTTATATGAGTGGATCGCAAAGCTAGCAGACAATCAGGGAAGGTGTAGGCGCAACAAACCGATTGTGTGGACCCCGGAATTAGTACGCAGACTAGAAGCATGAGAAGATAAGATCACGCGCGCTGTGGACCATTGGCTTGATCAAATTATAGGAGGATTTATCACCGAGTTCACGGTAGAAATGAAAATCAGCTACAGTGAGGCAGAACGACGCTTCCTCAGAGGACCACAAGGTAAGTACATCAAATCTTTGAACACTTGGATTAAAATGCTATTGTGTGAAAAGCGAGTTATGCAAATAAATTGATGTTTGGAACTACATGAAATGGGAGGATCTATAGAAACGAAGGTGGCACAGAGATAGAAAATAGCCCCTTGATTTCGCCTCGGTAGGAAAGTGACGAAGAGCTCGTGAAAGTTTCTCCAAGAAGTGCGATCAGTCTGATAAAGCAGCAAATTCCGCGCATACCACCCCCACCTACACTGCCATCGGTTTCACCACCGTCGGCTCCATCTCCGCCCACACCACCTCCACCACCACCATAGTTCAATATGGCGAGCGCGATAAAATTACTAGTATTAAGAGGAGTAGGGAACGAAGATCCGGACCAATTTTGGTTCGTAGTAAAAGCTGTATGGGAAGCACAAGGAGTCGTGGATGACAATATAAAGAAGGTAACACTAGTAAGCACGTTGCAAGATCACGCACTAACATGGTACATTAAGCATTCTAATGACCATCCAAATGTGGGGATCGCAGATATTCAGACCGTGCTGAACAGGGAATTTAACAGGCCAAAGTTGGAGACGTAATTGATTATTGGGTTTAAAGAAATCACGATGCTTCCAGGAAAGGCCCCATGGGATCTGGATCAAAGAATGAAGAGTATGATTCGTGAAGCCAACATCACCTTGACGAATAGACAACATCACACATTGTTTGTAGCATCACTAATGTTGCATTTAAGGACGATGCTGTCACAACAGAAGTTATCCACCCAGGGCGAAGCTTTGGAGATTGCAATGAGACTGCACGAGACCCCAATACAAGATCTGGGCCTGGGAGTCCAACAAATCCACGCGCAACTGCAAAATTTGTGTCTGGAAATGTAGAGCTTGAAACAGGATAGGACAACTCGGTTGGAGGCGCGCAAAGAGGTATGGTGCATAAAATGCAAAGGTCAAGGGCATGACAAGGACCATTGTCCAATATTGGCAAACTACTTGGCGGGAGGAGGGCCGATGCCATTAAGACCAAAGTCACAAGCAGGAGTGAGTGTGGCACCTACATTATGGTGCACAATTTTTCAAATAGGAGGAAAGCACACTACATATAACGGTCACCTATTACAAAAGTATGCAGACGTTCCAACAATTGTTCTGTAATTTATGTAGGTTTGTAGGCCATGATGAGTGCACCTGCAGAAGTTATGAGATGATGATGGATTGAACTACTACCTATAGAGTACAGACTGAAACGTGAGCCCTCGATCCAAATTCAAGGATGGCACGCACTGGATTTCAGCGGTGCGGACGAGGTCAAGGTGGAATGGGATCAAGAAGGGGTCACAGACAACTAATTTTTTACAATTGCGGAGGTCCAGGGCATTATGCCCACGATTGTACAAACCTGACGAAAGCATCATGTTTATATTGTACTCAGTTTGATCATGAGATAGAGGACTTCCCTACATTGATAGGGAGTCTACGCGATAAAAGGATGCTCCAGCCTCCCTCGACTCTGAATTTGCAAATGATGAGGTCTGAGCCGCGCAAAGAGGACCCGAATGTAAGCATAGTGCTCCAAAACGGTATCATGATAGGAGATGACAAGGGTAAGTAGACTAAAGAAAGTGCGTGGGTTCGCAAGGCTCTTGCAAAGGAACCTGAATTTGATTTGGAGCGCACAAAGGAGACATTCATGGAAGCTAAGAAGAGCTTCACGAAGGCCTCCACTTCAGGTAGTAAAGATCAATTAGAGCCGAAGATGGATCCTTCCATGATCACTAACTTTCTAGAGACATGTATGAAGCTATTGCGCGACAGCAAAGTAGTGAAGGGACTACAGGAACTTATCACTAGGTGTGTTGGGTGAGGAGAACCACGCGTAGTCCAAAAGCTCAAAAAGCACACATCACGAACAGGAAGGGAAATGAGATTGACTGCGCAAATTTGGGAGTATGAAATGGATCAAGTAATTCTGGATCTAGGAGCAGACGTGAATGTACTACCAAAGCAGATATGGGAGCGTATGGGTAGGCCCACATTGCAATGGTCCCCTATTCAATTGCAAATGGAAAATCAGCAGAAGATCCTACCGATGGGAAGATTGCAAGGAATAATGGTAGAAATCGAAGGTGTGAGCGCGCTTGCAGATTTCGAGGTGATAGAGATTGTCGATGATAGCAATTCCTATCCCACGCTACTAGGAATCGATTGGGCCACTGATATGAACAATGTGATAAATCTAAAGAAGCACAAAATGATTTTTGAGAAAATGTCACTACATGTAGCGGTACCTTTAGACCCTGAGGAAAGATCGCACTACACAGAGCCAGTGTGTGATGACAAGAGTGACGACGAGCTAGACTGTATTTACAAGATAACTGCTCAGAAACAGGATTGGGTAAATCCTATAGCATATGGCCAGATTTCATGGGAGAGCAAAAGCTCCTGCACATTAGATTCAGATGAGGAAACAAAACGATGGGAGAATTGGTTACACGAGGTAACCATGCTCAATTGCAACATGATGGTAAGATCACTACGCTGCGTGACAATTGAGGTAAGAAATCTACCTACGTATGATGGGTTAAAAACGGTGGATGAATTCCTGGAAAAATTTGAAAGAGAAGTGCCGGAACAATAGTGTTTTGATGCTCTGAAATTGGCACTGCACGCTACACCCACAAGGTGGTGGGGTACGCATAAGATAAGCTCTGAGGATTGGTGCGGATGTAGAAGGATGATGTGCCTACGATTTGGAAAACCATAGATGCGGCTAACAGAAAAGTACGATGGATGGGATGATCCACGTACACACCTCGTGAAATGGACCAAGGTCTACGGGGAAGGGCCACAGCCTGAATGGGTGAATTTGTTCTATCATGCCTTAGATTTCATACCCATGAATTGGTATACTGAGATGGAGCTTCGCCATGGTACGAGCGAATGGGATGTATTTTGCGAGGGCTTTCTATTAACTTTCACGTTTGACGATCGTTGGTGGGATACAGTTGATGATGCGCTACAAGCAGTAAAAGCAGCTATCTTCAAAATACCTGAGGAGCCAATAGAAGTGCTTCAGCAGGAATGAGCGACACAGTTGAGCTATGCACTGGAGTGTTACAATGTAAATATTGAGGAGGATGGTGAGGACCCACAAAATATTAACATTCTAGAGATGGATGGTTGTTGCGAGGTTTGAGGACCACTAATTGAGGATCTCGACATCACTGTGCCGCTAAAAACAAAGCAAGTAAACATTTGAATAGAGGCGGAACCAAAGTATGCAATGCTTGAAGACTATTGGGATGATGCCACGGTGGATAAGGTTGCTAAGTTACTTTGCGAATACCAAGACTTGTTCCCAACCAAAATTATGGATTTAAAAGGGATCGTTGGCAACTTAGGGATAATGAAGATCACCCTGAAACCGACATGAAGCCGGTGAAGTAGAGGCCTTACCGCTTGAATCCGAAATATAAGGAAAAGGTCCGCGAAGAATTAGACAAAATGCTCACAGTTGGAATTATTGAGCCAGTGGAAGAATCTGACTGTGTGACGTCCTATGGTAGTACAGGAGAAAAATCAGAAGGGTGAAATAAGAATATGTGTGGACCTCAGGAAGCTGAACGACGACTATGTACATGATGCATTCCCGACACCGTTCACAGAAAGTATTGGAAAATGTTGGTGGCCAGGAAGAATACTCTTTCATGGATGGTTTCTCAGGGTACCATTAAATCAAGATTGCGCTGGAAGACATGAGAAAAATGACCTTCACAATGGAATGGGGCTATTTTCAATACACCGTTATGCCGTTTGGATTGAAGAATGCGCCAGCCATCTTTTTGCGGATTGTTGTTGCTACGTTCAAAGAATACATCCACAAATTCTTGGAGGTCTATCTGGATGATTGGACTATCTTTGGATTAGTTAAGCACCATGTAGCAAGCTTACGCTTGATGTTGGATACTCGCTGATGACACAAGATTGCGTTGAACCTTAAAAAGTGCACATTCCTCACTCCCTTCGGGAACCTGTTGGGACATGTGGTCTAAAAATAGGGAATGATGGTAGACCCTATGAATATTGTAGTAATTATAAATTTGGAAGCACCGTGAAGTGTTAAATCGCTGTGCGCTACCTTGGGATACACTGGATACTACAGAAACTTTATCAAAAGGTATGCCCAAATCACCGCGTCGATGGAAAAACTATTGAAAAAGGATGTTACATTTTGCTGGAATGATGATTGCATGAAAAGTTTGGATGTCTTGAAGGGGAAATTGGCCTCCACTCCAATTCTGGTCTTCCCAAAATCGGGTGTGGAGTTTCATGTCCATGTTGACGCATCGTGTATCGCGCTTGGAGCAGTGCTCACACAGGAGGGCGAGGAAGGCTTGGACCACCCTATCGCGTTTGCAAGTCGGAGGTTATCCAAAGTAGAGAAGAACTATTCCACCATTGAGCGCGAGGGGTTGGTGATGGTGTACGTGCTAAAAAAATACTGACACTATTTTCTCGAAGGACATTTTAAGATGTATATCGACCATTCCATGCTGAAATACTTAGTCAATATGCCTGTGTTAGGGGGGCGCATATGCAGGTGGCTCTTATTGTTCCAGGAATATGATTTTGAGTTTGTAGTAAAGCCGGGATGCCTGAACATAGGACCAGATCACTTGTCGCGCATTGAGACAGGCGAGGAACCTATTAGTTTGGAGAAAGGATTACCTGATGCACATCTCTTTGTGGTGCGCGTCACGGATGGGCACTTCGAAGATATAATCCATTTTTTGACAGCAGGAACTGTGCCAAAGGAATACTCTGTTCAGTAGAAGAAGGAATTAGTGGTGCACGTGGCATATTTTTCTGTCATCGTGGGGCACCTATACAAAATGGGAAATGATGAGATATTGCGAAGATACATACTTGAATTTGAACGAAGTCAAATCCTTGTGGAAGCACATGGGGGTGCTGCAGGAGGACACTATGCAGGATGCGTGACTGCACAAAATATTCTTCGCACAGGGTTATGGTGGCCAACCCTGCACCAGGATTCGAAAGCGCACCGTAAGGCATGTGACATATGTCAAAGGACCAGAAAACCATCTCGGAGGGACGAGATGCCATTAAATCCACAGATGACACTACAGTCATTCGAAAAATGGGCAATAGACTTTGTGGGACTGATCAAACCTCAGGGAAAGATGGGTGCACTCTACATCATTACTGCAACAGAGTATCTGACGTGATGGGTGGAAGCGCAACCAGTCAAAGATTGCACGGCCGCTACGATTGTGAAGTTTTTGTTCGAAAACATTTTGACCCAATTTGGCTGTCCAAAAATCATAATGAGTGATCACGGAACACATTTCCTGAATGAAACCATCAGCGTGCTCACCGAAGAGTTCCAGGTGTATCATCAGAAGAGTACACCGTACCACCCACAAACCAATGTGACTGTAGAAGCTTTCAACAAAATACTGGAGACTGCACTGACCAAAGTGTGCAACGCGTAGTGAAATGATTAGGACCTGTGTGTACCTACCATGCTATGGGCTTACAGAAAATGTGCAGGAAATTGATGGGACATACACCTTTTCCAGTTAGTTTATGGCATAAAAGTTGTCATGCCGATGGAATATATCGTACCTGGTTTGTGAATAGTAGTGCTCACAGGGATGACGGACCACGAAGCTCTCGAGGAAAGGCTCGCGCAATTGGAAGAACTTAAGGAAGAACGGTTTTTGACTGGGTTTCATCAGTAGGTACAAAAGCAGCATGAAAAAGCCTAGCATGACCACCATATCAGGTTGAGCACCTTCAACGTAAATGACTTAGTGTTGCTGTATGACAGTAAGTTTGAAAATTTTCTGGGAAGATTTAGAATGCATTGGCTAGGACCATACGTATTTAAGGAGGTCACAGACGGAGGCACGGTCTAGCTAGTCAAACTAAATGGAGAACCCTTCCTAGGCAAAGTAAATAGTAGTCATTTAGAGCCCTACACGGGTGGGTCGGCTATCTGACTAGCTAGCCGAAGCACAGTCTTCGTGCTCCAAGGAGTTGAATAGAGGCGCAGGACTATAAACATATGTAACAGATGTCGGTATAGATGTAAGGGAACAATTCAGACATGGAGGGCTCACAAGAACAAATGCAGTAGGTTCAACAAGCAATAGCTCAGCGCGGTCCAGATATCAGGACCGTTCGAGACCAGTTGGAGGAACTTGGCGCCAATATCACCGCGTTGAGAGAATGACTCGAGGGTGAGTCACGATGTTTGTGTTGGGGGCCTGTTGGGCATGGAATCCCCCCACAACATGTTTTGGGGCTCAAATCCCAAGTTTTGAGTGATATTATTGTAAATCTCTGCGAATTGCGGGTGCAAAATGTATGTTAGAGTCATAGGGTTGTCCGCCCTATGTTTGAATGTAATCTCGGCCTACCCATGGTCCACAAACCATGGGATTGTATAAAAAGAGTGAGGCTCTAAGTTGTAAAGAATAGAGAAGAGAATATAATGGATAGAAGGAGATAGAAGTGGAGAGCAAGTGTCTAAGTGTGTCTTGGGTCGTAGTAGTAGGAAAAGGCTCTGCAGCTGAGTGGGCAGAGGCCTAGTAGAGTTCGCAGTTGAGTGCGTGGACCCCTGCAGCTGAGTGCACAAGGCCGAATAGAGTCTGTAATAGAAGGAAGAGAATAATACATAGAAGTTTTATCTGAATTATGTGTATCTATTCTTGGGTTATTATCTGTTGGATATGAATTGAAATTATATTGTTTATTTGTTGTGTGCACTTGTATGAATGATTTATATTGCTAAGAATACTTTACACATGTAAGTAAGCTAAGTTAATCAACTAATATCGGGCTACTAATAAGGACTAGGGTAATAACACTGTTCGGCCCCCAAGTAGGGCTGCGTGAAGGCAGCGTCATAGGCTGCAAGGAACGGGTAAGTGCGCGTAGGGTTGAACCACATACCACTTGTAAACATCATACATCTCTAGGGTGTGGAAACCTGGTTCTAGCACCCTCCCATACTACTTCAGGTGAGACCTCAGTCTGTGCTTCGTGGACTATTGTCGAAAGGGCTAGTAGTACCGGGTTTTGTTTGGCTAAATCACCTTTGAACCTGGGTCAGGCGCCAACAAGCCAACACAAACACCAAGTCAATACAATATAGGTTTCAACACATGTTAACACTACTTAAAAACTATGACTGTTCGACCTTAGGAAAACGAATGTTTATTGCCATTTTTAAATATTTAAACTACAATGGGAATTATAAAAACAACTTCCACTGACCCAATCTTTATGCTGACAGTTCTCCATTTTTTATGTAGTATTTTAACTGTCGCCCTAGCAAGAACAAAGGTAAGTGGAAGAGGAGATCGATTATTTTCTCTAATAACAAATAATTGAAAATTTGCATTGGGTTTTACTATTTTAATCTCTGGATGCAATTATTTCCTATGTTGTTACTGATATCTACCTATCCCATGGTATGACTTGTAGGACTGATTGGTGGTTGGCATTGTGAATTCTCTGTTCTTGTTGGGTGCACATGGATGCTCTGACTAACTATATGATTTCTATATGGCTTTAGATATACAGTTTTGATAGTTTGTATTTGTTGTTTGTTGTAGCAGTTAGTATTTGTATATATTTAGAATGTCGAACATGGAGACATTTGAAAAGGGATATTTTGGATATTTTGAACAACGAACTATGTACTGGTTTTTCAATATAATAAAAAATCCATCGATTTTTCTTTCCTGAGAAAAAAACCTCCTCTTTTAACTAAGGTTATGTGATAATCCAACAAATATTGGCCAATATTGTGGGAATCTATGGGTTAAGGCTATGAACACATCGATAAGTGATGCATGATGCTAAAACCTAGGATGTAGATTGAATAAACTCCTAATCATGTGGATGATTGAATGACATGCATGACGCTCAACCCTAGGATGTAGACTTAATAAGCTCCCAATCATATGGATGATTGAATGGCATGGGCACCAAAACATAGAAGGGTCACCATGCTAGGGAACTAATGAAAGGAAAGTTGTATGTCTAGGTAGATGATAAATGCTAAAGATCAATGGGTTAATTTATCTACATAAGCAAGGGTGGTCCTATAAGAAATTTGAAGGGGAAAGAAAAGGAAATATAACATTCTCAAGAGAGACATGTTATGCTAAACACCACTTGAGTAAATATAACTGAAGAGGACCATTTTCAATAGTGAGATAAGGGCGTGTATGGAGAATTCCTAAATGGAAATAAGTCAATCAATATTGAAGTGTAATTTTTCTTAAGAAAAGAAAAATAATGCATATATATTTGAATTAAAAATGTTACCTATTTGAGTGACCCCATGAGTAAAGGCTCCCCGAAGAAGTTTCAAAGCAAAAAAATCTAAGAATGGCATTTTGAAGGGCTTGGAAATAATGACATAGGTGGATTATGAGTTATAATTTGTATGAGTATGTACAAGGAAAAATAAAAAAGAAGGGTTTCTTTAAAAAGACTAAATCTCAAAATTCAAATTCACTTTTGCATACTAAATTTGAAGAGGAGGAGGTAGTCCAAAATCTTTATATGTTCATCATAGACATATTAACTATGGGAATTTTAGTTAGTAAGTCTAAATACATGTATATCAAAAACCTCATCTTCAAGAATAGGTGGATTCTCAATAGAATGTACCCAACCCCACCAATTAAAATATTAATAATAAAGGGAAATCTTATCCTACTAAAAATTTGACTTTATCATGGACATGCAATTAGGTTTGATATGGACCACATCTGCCATTTGTATTTAAAGGTATCACATGTGAATTTCCTAGAGGAGAGAAGATTGGGATAATTGAACAGATTGGTAGTGGAAAATTCACACTTCAAGTACTAATTCGTACTGTAGAACCCACAGTAGGGAGAATTTTCATTGATGGAGTTTACATCTCAAATATTGGACTCCATGATTTAAGATAGAAACTAAGAATTATCCCATAAGACTCAATATTATTTGAAGGAACTATATAAAGCAATATGTACTCACTTAAAGAACATTTCGACAATGAAATTTGGGAGGTAAGTCCTATTAAAATGAGTGAGTTTTGATTTCCATGGTATTTCAAAGGCTCTTAGAAATATAACTTATCATTTTGCAAGATTGAAACATTTCACTTTTCGTTGAGATCAAATCCAAATAAGCTTGCCACAAGAGGCCACCGGGGTTGGTCAGAGCATGTCACTATTTTAGCTCTTGCCATATTCCATTCTTCTCTTTTTAAACAATGTCCTCTCCTATATTATGTGGTCCTCTATGATACTCTTTCCTACACTCTTGCCTTACGACGTTCCCATTACAACATGTGGTGAAATTGCTAGTCTTAACACAAGCACTCACTACAGTCACTTACTTAATTTGTAAGGTGAAAGTTTGTTGGATTCTCTTAACCATTCATAAGGTGGAAGTTGAATACTATTTTCATTGGATGGATCAAAGTATTAGCTTTAATCAAGATTAGTTTAGTGGTCTTTAAAATGAATGGATTTACAACCGATCACTTATAGTTATTCTAAAACTGCGGATTTATTTTGGGATATGAATCCTACCAAGCTCTATTATTCAGTTTATAAACGGAGTGTAACACAAAACATAAATCATAACATAATTAAGATCTCTCAGATCTACATATTTCATATATTTGCAGAGTTATTGACTTAAGATTGGAACCAATTTGTAATATTAATCATTTTTAGAGATAATGTTTTATGAGCTAATATTAAGAAAAACTATTATGATGGTTGGGGATGGGCTTTGCAATTTAACCAAAAAAAAATTGAATTGACATTATACCTTTTCATATATTTGACATTTGTATTTTTCCTTCACGTCATTAGCTACAAACCAGACATATAACTTTGTTTGGAAATTTTACTAACATAGTTCGAGTCATCATTAGTATACTATCTACAAAATACAAGTTTTTATTTACTTAATTAGAAGAATTTGTAATCAGAAAGTACATTTATTTGCAAATGTAGACTATGAGAGTTCAAATTCATATGAAACACTGGAAGTAGAACAATGGAATGAGTGTGAAATGTCCAATATTGAAGAAGGATGTTTCACATTCATTCCACAATTCTTAGCGTTTCATTAATTCAAACTCTCAGAGTCTACACTTGCAAATATTTTCAATTTGCAAGTATTGAAGAAGGAAGTTTTACACACATTTCACGGTTCTTCTAGAAACAAAAAAATCAATAATAAGAACAATTATTTTTTCTATCAAGTATTTAAGATTTAATATTTAATGCTATTATTAAATGAAAATATCACATTTAATTTTAAATTTGGTAATCTCCAAATCATACTAAACACAATTAACCAAATTTAAATGTAAATAGATTATATTATTACAATGAATTCCAACCATTCTTATTACTTTGCCCAAAGATAGACTCAATACACTTTTACTTATAAATAACTTGGAAATAATGCTTACAATAGAATGTAGGTAGATATGGTTTGTTGGTTGTTGGAATTTGTTGAGAGATTTTTTCAACAATAATCTCCTAGTTTGGAATCCGTTTGATCTAATGAGCACTCTATATGTGGGATGCATTATTCTTTTGAAATGTAATATACCAATTGATTTGTGCTTAATAGAAAAATAATTGTGTTATGTGTATCATGGTTGCTCTTCCGATTTCTTTGTTGGTATCATATCCATTATGACGCCAACTTCCCCAAGGGAGGGCCCAAAAACATGGAAGAAATATATCCATTATGAGCCTGACTTCCTCGAGGGAGGGCCCAAGAAAAGAAGATGGAAGAAAGATGAGGTTTGATCTTCTATAAAAAGATTATTGTAGACATGTTTTTAAGTGTGATTGTGTGTTAAGCTTGTTGATGTGTGTGACTTATATTGCTGATGTAGATGGGTGTATGGTGACATCGAAGCCCATGATTGGTGAGGTAACTATGTTCAAAGCTGAGGATGGAACATATTACTGCCTGGAAAGTAGCGATGCTTCTGCATAAATGTCATGATGTGGAGTGCAAAGAAAAAAATGCGTGGTGCTGATGCAATTTGAATTAACGATGCCAGTAGAATCGTTGCAAATCCTTAACCATTGAGTTTGATTGTTGAGATTCTAGTTGAAAATAATTAATATTATATTGTATTAATGGAGAAATGGTTACATGGTTGTAACGCAACTCCTTAAGTTAGGATTAGTTCCTAGGTTGTAGGAGTTTGTTCTCACCTCCTTATTCTTTTGAGATGTATTTCTTGTATTATCTTTGATTAATGTAAGATGAGAGTGTACACTCCAATTTGTGAAGTCTCCAGGTGCAACTTGCTCACCTGAGAGCTGCTAGTTAATTCAATTCATGTTTTTCTTTTCATTTTTCTAACATGGTATCAGAGCTCAAATTTGGTGAGCCTGATTTACCTGCAAAGCCTTATTGGCTAAATTAGAACCCTAGTGGCTATAGAGCCTTCGTGGCTGTAGAACCTTTGTGGCTATAGAGCCTTCCTGGCTACAATGCCCCAGTGGTAATAGAGGAGCCCCAGTGCTCACAATTTCGAAGTCTACGTGGTCGGAGTGATGTACCTTACTCATAGGGGAAATTCATTTTCTCACAGGTCTTGACATTTCTCCACCTGAGCACAAAGCGGTCATTGCGGTTTTTAGCTTGACAGTAGCGATGATCATCGCGGATCTCAGGGTCAAACCCACGATGATTGACCTCTCCTTAGAGGGATTTTAAATCATTGTTGTTTTTTAGTCTAAAAGAGTGATGGCGTGTTTTTTTATGGTTCTGAGCTTCAAATTGGGCATTTTGGTGGTAGATCTGAGTTGCAGACATAGAGACTATGGTAGATTTGTGGTAGATCAAGCATATCAGAGGAAAATCAGGTAGTTTGGTGGAAGATCGAGCAGTTTGGTGGAAAATCTGTGATTTATTCAAAGGTTTTGGTATGTTTGGAGATTTTTTTTGTAGCTTGTTATTGTTCACTTGTTGAGAATCGACTGTAGATCGAGGGATTGGGATTCCGATCAGTCGAAAATTAACAAGTTTACAGAAGCTTATCTCAACAAGTCTAATAAACTCGATGGGTCCAATTATACCAATTGGAAATTCAAGCTACAAACATTTCTTGAGGGATCGAGCGCTTGGTTGATTGTCAGTGGTGATGAGCAGAAGCTGACCATGGCAGCAGGTGAAATGAAAACACTAATGCGGGATTAGGATAAAAGGGAGAATAAGGTGAAAACCTTATTGAAGATGTATGTTAAAGAAAATATTATCCCGCATATCATAGACTATAAATCGTCCAATGACATATGGATTACACCCAAGAAACTCTGCTAGACACAGAACACCAATCACATCTTGTCACTCAAAGGTAAGTTATTTTCCATGAGGATGGAGGAGAATGAATCTATTGTCGAATTCATTGCATGGGTCAAGGAACGGAAGGATAGATTGGGAGACATTGGGGAGAAGGTGTCTGATTCTGATCTTGTCACAATTACAATGAACAGGATGACTGATGAATAACAGATGTTCATCACAGGCTTGTTTGCAAGGAAGGATACCCTTGCATTTGAAGAGCTAACAAGAATCCTGATATAGGAAGAAGAGTGACGACAAAATTTGAGACCAGAAAGCGTCGATCTTGCTCTAATGGCGAAGAAGAAGCCATGCAAAGGTAAGCAATTGCAGGTACAGAAAGGAAGTGGTAGTTTTCAAAAGAGACCATTTAGAGGTATATCTCCAAATAAATCTGACATTAAAAGTTTTTACTATGGGAAAACCAGTCACTTTGCTAAGTTTTGTTTTAAGAGACAAATAGATGAGACTAGAAATAACCAGAGAAAACACACAAGGCATTTTGCCGATGAAGGGCACAGTCATGCTCTTCAAATATTTGTAGCTGATTATGATCTTTCAGCTCTTGAGGAGGATGAGTCTGAAATATGGTTCGTAGAATCAGGCGTGTCTTCACTTATGACAAGTAATAGGCATTGGTTCGAAAATTTTGAAGAAACTTTCTGTGGAGATAACATATTCTTAGGTGATGACATACGTTATCAAATCGAGGGGTATGGTGATATTCTAGTGATGTTGCCTGATGGTAATATCAAATATATTAAAAATGTGATGTACGTACCCAAGATCAAGAAAAACTTGATCTTTGTTTCAATGATGGTAGATTAGGACCTGCAAGTTGAATTCTTCAGATCATATTGTGTCATAAAGGACAACAAGAAGGAACAAGTTGCATCAGGAGTGCATGTGGGAGGCTTGTATAGGTTGAATTTCAAGAGCATGCCACACCAAGCTCTAGCTTCAACATGATTGATAGCCGAGAATATTTGGCATTGAAGGTTCGGTCATTGGAACCTACAAGATCTCATGCTGCTACAAAGAAAAGGTATGGTTGATGGATTGCCTCCTTTTTAGGATGTTTATTTAGATTGTGATGGATCTGCATTAGGGAAAATGCATATATAAGAGTTTCCTTTGAATGATGATAGGAAGAAAAGAGATATTCTAGAGCTTGTGCATACATATATATGTGGATCTATGCAGACTAGGTTGCTAGGTGGTGAATATTATTTTCTACTCTTTACTGATGATTGCACTAGATCCTCTTGGGTATATTTTATTAGAAAGAAGAGTCAGACATTTCAATGCTTTAAAGAATTCAAGAATATGGTGGAAAAGTAGACAGGGAAATTCATTAAGATTCTCCGCTCTAATCAAGGGGGAGAAACAAATTGGGAGAGTTCATGAAATTTTGTAGGAATAATGGGATTATTCAATAGTACATAGTACCTTACACTCTGCAGCAGAATGGAGTTGCTGAATGAAAGAACAAAACCCTTGTGGAGTGCGCACGAAGTATGCTTCAAGGTAAGGGTCTATCTAATGGTTTTTGGGCTGAACCCATCAACATTGTAGTTTATTTGAAAAATAGGAGTCCAACTAAAAGTCTCAATTTTAAAACTCCTTTTGAAGCACTTTATGTATATAAGCCTACAGTGAATCATTTAAGGGTTTTTGGGTCAAAATCCTTTTCCCATATTCTTAAAGATGACAGGAAAAAGTTAGATCCTAAGGCCATGAAATGCATCTTTGTAGGATACTGCACTGGGTTTAAAACTTATAAATTATTTAATCCTTTGACTCATAAAGTTTTTGTGAGTTGAGATGTGTTATTTCATGAGCAAACTTAGGAAGGAAATAAGGATAATAGCCTTGAAGAGTGGCACATTCCATTGTTGATGGAAGAAAGCAGTGAGAAAAATCAACAACAACAACAACAATAACAATAGAAAGAGGAAGAGGCAGGTGAGGTAATTAGTAAGTCGAGCCCACTAAGGTCTAAAGAAGACAGATTTGAGGTGAGTCCATTACCGAGAAGATCAGATAGGTAGACTCAACTACCGGCCAGATTGAGAGACTATGCTTTAATGTCAAACATTTTAGATGTTATAGAACCCACAAATTATAAAGAAGTTACTCAATCTCATGAAGGAGGGCTACGATGAATGAAGAACTTGAATCTATAATAAGAAATAATACTTGGGAACTAGTTGAATTTCTTGAAGGAAAAATACCCATAGGTTGCAAGTGGCTTTATAAACCTAAATTTAACGCATATGGGAGTATAGAAAAGTTTAAAACTAGATTGGTAGCAAAAGGTTATTCACAGAAAGAGGGAACTGACTATGAAGAAACCTTTGCTCTTGTAGCCAAACTAAATATTATTAGAATGTTAATTGTTGTAGCTATAAAACATCAACGAATCTACATGAGTTAGATGTTAAGTATGCATTTTTAAATGGTGATTTAAAGGAAGAGGTTTATTTAATGCAGCTTGAAGGGTTTGTTAAACAAGGGCCGGAGCATTTAGTTTGTAGGTTGAAAAAGACCCTTTATGGTTTAAAATATGCGCCTAGGTCTTGGTATGAGGAGATTGATTTATTTTTATTACAACATGGTTTTCACAAGAGTAAGAATGAACCAAATCTATATACCATGTATGATGAACACAGGCAGATAATTTTGATTTCTTTATATGTGGATGACATGATTATAACACGTAATGTAGATGCATTAATCAATGAAATCAAATTGCAGATGTCATAAGTTTTTGATATGAAAGACCTAGGAAGTTTACATTATTATCTGGGTCTGGAAGTGTGGAGAGACTTTGGACAGGCTTTCCTTACTCGAGGGAAGTATGTTAGAGGACTTCTCAAATTTTTTATAATGGAACAGTGTAAGACGCCATCAGTACCTTTGCACCAGAACCTGAAATTATGTAGAGATGATGGCTCTAAGGAGGTAGATGCCACTTTGTACAGGAAGCTAGTTGGTAGTTTGATATATTTGACTATAACTAGACCAGATTTAGCATACTCTATTTGTGTGTTGAGCCAGTTTATGTCTAAACCTCTTGAAAGTCATTGGCTAGTGGAAAAAAGTGTAATGAGGTATCTTCATTGTGCTAGTGATTATGGAATTTTATACACTGATACATTTGATGTTACTTTAGTAGGTTTTTCAAAATATGATTGGGCAGGAAACCTGGATGATCAATGATTTATCATGGGGTACGCATTCAATATTGGATTAGGGTTTATAGCATGGAGCAGTAAAAAGTAGAGCACTGTGTCTTTATCTTCAGCTGAAGCGAAATAGCAAGCATTATGCATAGCGACATGTGAAGCTATTTGGTTGAGGAGGCTTTTCCATGATGCAGGAGGAGAACAGAAAGAAGCGACTGTCATAAATTGTGACAACTAAAGTTCCATTAAGATGGCGAACAATCCAGTGTTTCATAAGAACACAAATCACATAGATACTCAGTTTCATTTTGTAAGGGAAAAATTCCAGCCAAAAGAATTTGTTATTGAATATTGTAAAACATGTGACAATACGGCTGATATTTTTACAAAGCCTCTTGGGAAAGTGAAGATTGAATCATTTAGGGGGATGTTAGGACATTAGGATAATCCTTTGTCCATTAAGGGGGAGAGTTGAAAATAATTAATATTATATTGTATTAATGGAGAAATGGTTACATGGTTGTAACACAACTCCTTAAGTTAGGATTAGTTCCTAGGTTGTAGGAGTTTGTTCTCCCCTCCCTATTCTTTTGATATCTATTTATTGTATTATCTTTGATTAATGTAAGGTGAGAGCATTTGCTCTAGCTTGTGCAATCTCCAGGTGAGAGTTGCTAGTTAATTCAATTCATGTTTTTATTTCCAGTTTTCTAACAATTCTCTTAAATGGGAATTGAGATGCCAAGATTGACTCCGCTAAGCTTCTGGAAACCTAGCCATCAATGGAGAAATGAAAAAACTATTAGCTACAAAATAAGGATTACTGGATGTTCGATTGAAATTTTGTATGTCGAAATAGATTTGAAGGTAACTGATACAGCCTTGTTTTGTCTTCTAAGACTATCGATGCCTAAGAAAAATTGAATCAAGGTCATCTGCCTCAGCACGGTCAATGATATGACTAAGTTTCTTTGCCGCACAAACAAAGCTACCACTCAGCACCTTCCATGGTTGCCTATTGATGCTTTTGAAATTGGTCATGCCTTCCAACACGTCGGATTTTTTTTTGAGGTGACCATGACGATGATTGTGATCAATATATGGTGCTGATTGCTCCTCTTCCTCTGATTCGGATTCGATAACTGTGATGCGAAGGCCCCAAGATGAGGATTGATATGCTACAACCCATAAAGTAGTGCTAAATGAAGGAATGGCTACTATTTTAATGGTTAGGCATGTTATCACTCCAAGAAGCTCTCCTAGGTTGTAGCTCGGAGATGCTTGGTAACATATAATCTTCAATATTGTTCTCAGAACTATTGGAATGGATGATGGTTTGGATCAAGTCGAATAACCATTTTAGCTCTATTCTCACTCAACACATGCATGAACACCCTCAACAATACAAGGCTTTAGACCACTAATGCTCAAGAGTTTATAGATTCAATGGATAGATGGAGAATACTGACTGTACCAGTAGATGGATACATAAACACATATGAATGGCTAGCTACAAGAAGTAAATGAAGCTTGCAAATCTAATTTATCAATGCAGAGATAAGATGACAGTTATTTGGCATTAGACACAGAAGAAAACATGAATAACCTATTCAAGTGAAAGCATAGAACAGAAGAGAAAATGGGAATTGAACATGTAACAAAAAAAGAAGCTTATATTGCTAGAATGAAGATGAGAAGCTAGAGAAGTAGAGTCTCCACAGTCTCCAAAATTTGAACCCTTGTTACTTTGAACTTTCACATCTTTATAGGCCTTTTACAATGCTCTCGAGCCTTTTGATGCTCAAGAGGTCTTAATCTATTCCCTTTGTCCTTTTAACTATTTGATGCCATGACTAGGAACACATGAGCTCGGAGGTTTATTCTTCTAACAACAGAGTAACTGTATTCTGGCAGTTTGCTGCATTGTCAGGGAGCTCAATTATGCCAGTGATGCTCCATGATCACTTCTATTAGTTTTGGTTGTGTTGCACTGTTGCCTTTCCCCTTTTGGCCTTCTGTCTCCTGGTATCTGTTATGTGATGGAATGGGTGTGTGGCCTTTTGAAATCCTTTCAAATGCTAACAATGACTGTTTTTTGTTTTACACAGAAAACGCTGCAACACTATGAAATCCCGCCAAGCTCTGTTTATTTCGAACTTCAAAAGTCCTTAAACACTGTCTATTCCTCTATCGGGTCTGCCCTCTGAGTCGCTATCACATGTCGCACATGGCATGTCCCTGTGTATTTTCTTTGTATTTTAGAAAGAAAAAAAATCGTGAAAATAACATGAAAATGGCTTCCTCTGGACTTCAAATATTATATACTTCTCTTCACAAACCCTTTCGGGTCTAGGTCTTATCGCATCGGTGCTGCTCTTTGTATTTGTTAAATAATGAAATACGTGAAAATACATTAAAAATGCCTTTCCTGCGGATCTCAAATATTATGAAATAATATTATATAGCCATTGGGTCCAACTAATTGCATTGCACATAAACATGTATAAAGGCCCCACTCCATAATGTTTCCCCAATTGTAATCCACCAATGTGATTGATTGCAATTGCATATCGCTCATGCCCTAGGCTGATAAGCGCTCCTTGTGTTTTCCGATAGCAATCCTGCAATGCGACGTGGGTCGTTGATCTGTGCGCTTGATCGACGGTCCGCGCTGCATCGTCGATCACCATCACAAGTTCCACACATCTGCGCTGATATCCGCCGATTGTGACCCGCCGATCAGATCTAGGCTGTTGATCGGTCAGATCGGACTGTTGCTGTGCATTTTAGTGTTCATGCCTATGATACTTGGCTTTTCACTATTTTTATGTGTTTTTTGCCTCTTGATAGTGCTTTTCCGCCATTCCAAGGGTTCTTATCCTGTGCTGGTTTTGATCTTTGGCATGATTTTACTGGATTTTGAAGACTTAAAGAGAATATTTGGACCCATTTGGATCAGGATCCAATGTATTTATAGATTCAAGAGTAATATTTTGAAGTTTGGCTTATGGCCAAAGCAGATCCAGAGGAGATGTGGCCGTTAGAGCTGAAACAGGGGACATTTCTGCTAAAAATAGCAACATTGCACCTTAGGAGCTAACACTGGCTCCTTCTGGGGATGAAAGCCTCTCTGTGATGTTTCAAGAATCACAGACTGATGCCTTTCTTGTAAAACAAAAATCAAGTCTATATTCTAGTGTTCCATTGGGCATGGAGTTTATTTGGCATAGAAAATAAAAACTGAAAAACATATTTACAATATCAAGGCTTTGAAGCCTTAAATGAAATAAAGTTTCAAGAACCGCCCATTGACTAGGCCACCAAAAACATCTTCTCCTTCTAGACTATGCAGAATAAAGGTATTGTTCTGCTGAATTTGAGCAATGACAAATGGACCTATCCATAAGGATTCAAACTTACCATGACTACCTTTCTTTTCCTTCAATGCATCCCATTTTAGAACCCAATCACGAACTTGGAAATTGTCCACTTTTGCCTTCCTGCCAAAGGTTTATTTGATTTTCTTTTGATGAACTTTTGACTTCTAAACCAACTGCTCTCTGATCTGTTGTAATTCAACCAAGTTATTCATTCTCCTTACCAAGTCATTTGTTTCATCATGTTCTTCTTGGAAGAATTTGGCCACAGGGAGAATCAGCTGGATAGGAAAAACAACATCAGTGCCACAAACCAGCTTAAATGGAGAATTTCCTATGGAATTCTTGTTGGTAACTCTCTCAACCCACAGTGCAAGCTTCAACTTAGAATCCCAGCTCTTTTTGCTGTCCTCCAGCAGTTTTTTTATTATCCTTACGAGACTCTTGTTAGATGATTCTACAAGGCCATTGACTTGAGGATAATATGAGGTAGAATGCACCAATTGAATGCCCATGGATTCGCACACGTCCACCAATTCTTCTACCTTGAAAGCTGCTGCATTATCAATAACTAGTTTGGTTGGGCAACCAAATCTAGTGAAAATATTCTCATTCCAGAACTTTATGACAACTTGATGATTAGCATTCTTAGTGGGTATAGCCTCAATCCACTTGGTGAAATAATCAGTGGCTACCAAGATCCATTTTTGCTGGCCACTGGCATGTGGGTTTATATCACCTATAAAGTCCAAGCCCCACTACTGGAAGGGGCCATTGGCATGCATTGGCTTCAAGGGCAGAGATTTTAGTTGTTGTCTTCCTGCAAACCTCTGACATTGGTCACAAGACCTCACAAAAGAACACACATCAGAGAACAGAGTAGGCTAATAATACCCAGCTCTCAATATCTTATGGGCTGTAGTTTTTCCAATAATGATGCCTTCCACAGATGCTAGAATGGAACTGGTGCATGACTTCCACAAATTGTCCTTTATCTAGGCATCTCAATTTGGCTTATCTGAGTTTAATGGCCCGGGATTGACTCGAGCTAAGCCCCGGAGAGACTTCTAGCTTCTACAAAAAATGAACTATACTAGAATACCATTCACAGGTGGCTAGATTTTCAGCCAAAGACTGATTCTTGTTTTGCTCTTCTGCTACTTCCTCTGTCTGCTCATCACCTGAATTTGAACCCATGCAATTGATGTCTAACAAATTTCAATTTCCTCAGCCATAAGTTTAGCCAAGCCATGGCCTTTGACAAGCTTAGTGGGTTTCACCTCTATGTTAAACTCTATGAATTTTGCAATCCATTTAGCTCTCTTTCCATCAATATCTGGCTGAGTTAAGACATCTTTTATTGAGGTTGAAGGTACACATGCAACCACTTTGGAATGCAGAATATAAATTCTAAATGCCTTTAAATATTTTATGAGAGCATAAGCTTGTTTTTCAATAAGGTCATACCTTAGTTCAACATCCCTAAGATTTTTGCTAAAAAAGGCCACAGGGTGCTCTACACCTTCATCATTTTTCTGCAATAGAACTACTGCAAGTGTATCATAAGAGGCAATAGAGAAGATATAAAACTCCTTGGTGTAATGTGGACTGATTAGAGTGGGAGCTTCCATGATAGCTTGTTTAGTGGATTCAAAAGAGCTTCTTGTAGCATTTGTCCATTTTATTTCTGATCCTTTCTTCAACATGGAAGTGATGTGCTTCACTAGTTCTGCAAAGTTTGGAATGAAACTCCTTACAAAGTTAATCTTACCTAGGAAGGATTGAATGTCCCTTTTTGACCTTGGGATGGACAATGTCTGAGTTTCTTGAACTCTTGCTGGATCAATCTTCACACCTTCAGCAGAAACAATATGTCCCAGAAGTTTGCCTTCTTCTAGAGCAAAATGTGATTTCTTTGGGTTCACAGAAATTCCGAACTATCTGCACTTTAGGAACACCTTCAAATGCTACAAATGGTCCTTGTGAGTGTTGGAGAAGACTATTATGTCATCAAGGTAAATAAGGACAAATTTGATCTTCTCTCCTACAAAGGCTATGTCCATGGCCCTCTCAAAAGTAGCCCCAACATTCATCAATCCAAAAGGCATCTTGGAGTACATGAAAATACCCCAAGGAGTAGTGAAGGCGGTCTTTTCTTGATCTTCTAGATGTACAACAATTTGATTTTAACTTGAAAATCCATCTAAGAAAGACATGACTCTAAACCCTGAAACCTTTTGCAATAAGTGCTCCATCTTAGGCAGGGGGTAGTTGTCTTTTTTAGAACATTTGTTCAGATTCCTGAAGTCAACACAAAGCCTGTTTTCTCCATTCTTCTTTCTTACTACCACAAGGTTAGCCATCCACTTTGAATACCTTAGGGGAACTATGATCTTGGCATCCAACAACTTCTTGATTTCTTTCTCAATCAAAGGCAATAAGGGAGGGCTGATAGGCCTTAATTTCTGCTTAAAAGGGATGGTGTTCTTCTCTAGTGGAATCTTATGCTGAATGATGTTGGTGTCATAGGTCTTAATATCACTATATTCCCAAGCAAAAATATCAGCAAATTGTTTCATGAGGGTGCAATACTCAGAACTCTAGGAAGAAGACAAGTGAGTGGACAGATTTATGTATTTTAGATGGGTTGGACTCCCTACGTTATGTTTATGAACAACAGACTCACTTTAATTTTTGGCAGGCTTATAAGGTACATTGTTATGATCGAACAACTTCTCTAGGGGCACCAATCCTTTGGTATATAGTTACTAGGCATCTAGACAACGTTTTCGCAGCCAATCTCGTCCTTTAGCTTGGACTGGTTGCATTCTTCCATGGTTTCGTTTTCTTGGTCGATGTGCATTTCAGAAAATTCATCGACTTGTAAAAACTTGTTAATTTCATCATCATCTTCAAAAGCTTTTTAGTATTTGACATTGTCATGCAGAGATGGTCTATATTTCACCTAAACTTCATAAGTTAATTTAGGAGGCAAAGGAGGAATAAACATGCTAGCAGACACAACAAGGGAATCATCGAGCTGGTTCTTCATTCTTTGGATGTAAGAAATGATGAAAATATTAAGAGTCCTTAAGCTTCCATACCTCATCTCTGTATGCTTTCAACCTTGGATGCAGGGAAAATTTTAAGAACCCCCCCTAAATTTATATGTATAATAAATGGGCGAATCTCCATGGTATATAGGAAAAATGGAAGGCGATTTTATCAATAATATAATATGCATATATAATTTTTTGGCGATCTCTCACCAGGCATGGTGAATATTTACTCAATTATAAAATCTTGTAGATCTGGTGGTATTTCAGTAAATAATAAACTTGTAAAGCCTAGTGAACTTAACATTGTGAACTATAGAGAATTTTTTGAAAAAGTTAAAAACATATATGAACAAGACCACAAGGTGGAATATCATTGTTTTTTTTCAAATTTCCATGACAGGAATTGTTTATAAAATTATAAAAAAGCCAACCAAGTCCCTTATAATATGTAGGTAAGCTTATAACAGAGTCTGATACCTCTACTATGCTTGTCTTCATTCAAGTGTCATCGCTGCTATACTTAACACTGTGAATCACAACTCTCTTAGAACTCAGCTCTATAGTGTAATTAAAACCTTTGGAAATTGAATTTGACAACTCTATAAAAAGGATTAGTGACATGGAAGCTTTTGTGAATGAGCCCACTAACTATCACTGCTAAACAATCAATCTAGACTATGAAGTCTTCCATATTGATCACAATCGTGCTCACGATCAAGGGAGTGCGATCACTTGGCCTAACATAATGGCCATCATAGCTTCCAATAATCAACAACCACCTTGCAAGGACATCCTAGCTCATGTCTCATGAATTTTATTCATCAATCTTAACTGATATAAATCTTATAAAGATAATATTAGAATCCTATCCAGATTCACTGTTAATACAAGGGTAAAGGAAATTTTCTAGCTCAAGGCACTAGCCAATACCAACTTTGGTATTTGTGACCCCTTTGTGGGGATGCACCTACCCTGCCCCATTGGGTTTCTGCCTTGTAACATAGTTCAAGGATCACAAGACTTTCCAATCTTCCTACTCCATTAGACACACTTTATATGCTATACATAGTGAATGGAAAAGAAGCATTATAGAACACACAATTTCACAAAAGGAAGAAAAATCTTAGCCAGTTCAATATCAAAATCTTAACCACTGATTAATAAAGAATAACAAGTAGTGTAATGAATTGTTCCAAGTTATTTATTTACAAGCTGTAAAGAATGTAGTGGA
>APFE030937595.1:59947-91373 GCA_000404065.3 Pinus taeda
CTAATATGTCTATGCATGTACATATGAAATTAAGAGCATTGTTGAATACAAAGTTTCCTTTTCTCTTGCCTCCATTTCGACAAATCAGTGTGAAATCAATGTCACTTTGAATCTCCTTTCCTGTGTGGATGTTTTGACAAATCAATGTGAAATCAAAGTCACTTTGAATTTCCTTTCCTGCGAGGGATCACATCCACAGTTGTTAGTAAAATATAATCTACTATATATTATGTTCAAGAAACTGACTGCAATATACAATGGAAAAAAGACCTCAATTCTTATTCTGGATTTGAATATCTCAAGACAACATAAGAGATAAAAATGCATATGGCCTTAGTAGCTAGAAAACAATCACTCTGTCATTACAATACCACCTAGATTTCGGCACTTAAACTAAATAATGGCACTAGTTGTAGTGCTTATTTGCATTAACACCATGGAAAAACAACAACAATGATTCAAAGCACACTTACTGGAAAAGTTGTAACGTTTCAAGAATATTTAATGATAGCATTTGAACCTTGTAGCTATGATGGGGAAACTAGAGGTAGTATATCAAGGGTGCCCATATCGATAAGAGAAAGGAGGAAGGGGCTTGAGGAGAGGAATGGGGGGAAACTTGGTGGCATTTACCTGGCGGGTGGAATTTATTTGGGGGGGAGGCATAATTGGGGGAGAGAGTTGGTAAGTCGAGGGGATTTATTCAATTTTTTTTTCATACACGAAAAAGTGGGAGAGGGAGAGCCGAGAGGAGGAAACTGGGACAGGGAGAACTTGGACCTGGACAATGGAATTTGTAGTTGTGAGGGTGTTGGATTGAGAACTCATATATATTGTAGCTATGGTTGGACTTAGGATTGGAGGGCTAGGGAACCTGTGGAGGTTCCTTAGGATAGGAAGTCAAATGTGATTTCCTAGTTAGCGGGGTGGCATATTTAGTTAGGTGTTTCAACAGGAGCATTGTAACCAAACCACGTAACTAGTTGTTCTTCTTGTTGCTGGTTAAGGTATTATAAATGAATCTCTAATATATATATTTTTTGTTATACTTTGTTGTAAAATAATCCAGGTGGATATTCATGGCCACTGACTTATTCCACTAGCTCACAACACAGTTCTTATTTTGGTAGTTTTTAGGTATTGAACTTATAGAGTTGTTTTGAGGCCCTAAACGACATTTTTTTGAGAAACAACCTAATGATAGGCAATAGTACATAGTTGTTCTCCTTGGATAGACCTTTCTAATGGGATATCATGTGCTCCAAATGGAGATCATAACCTCGAGAATTTAACGTTCCAATTTACCCCATCAAGGCTCACATGCCTTTGGTGCTTCATCTCCTAGGGTTAAGGTTTTGGATATTTACAATTTTTCATTGTTTCTTCACAATAAAAATACCTTAGAGCCTAATTTTAACATATTTAAGGAAGATGTGTAGCCGTCACATCTCTTTTTAGTTATAAGCTACTGCCATTCGAGCTAGTTTGCTTTCATTCTGTATGTAAACAATTTTCAACATTTCTACTTATTAATTGAAGTGTTGCTTCATTATATCTTTGTGGTTGATTTTACATCTATATTTCATTTCGTTCCCTTCTTAATTTCAGATAAATGGTATCAGAGTGGTTTTCACTTTCTTTGTTTTTCTATGCATGTCCCCAACGAGGTTGAGGTATAAGGAGTTTGGACTTGAACTACTTGAGCCCTTGCAAGATTGGTGTAACTGATCCTGATGGCCTCCCATGGTGGAAGAAAATAAATACGATGGAGCAGGAAATCTTATCAAATTTTTTCTCAAAGAATCCCTCGAGCGACAAAGGAATGAGATGATGGATAAATTTTGCCAGATCCTATGGTTGTTTCCCAAAGGTGACACATCTTCATCCAGAAGTCACTTTGGAGGCATTGCCCCCTTTAAGGTACACGTTAATTGTTATATGCTTATATTTGAAGTCTAGATATATGTATATGCTCTAGATAAATGGTTAAATATGCTAGAAGGATATTTTTTCGGTCCATAATTTTGTTGATATAGAAAATATTTCATTTGCACTCCTTAAGGCCACCCCTCATATCAATAACTAGTGGGAAACTTACTATGAGAAAAGGGAAACAAAGAAATCCCCACTATTTGTAGCCATGCGCTCTTAGAACTCTTTTAGGGATGCTATTAAGGAAAAATATTACCCAGTTGGAAGCTATGAAGACAAGTACATAAGATGGACCACACTATGATAGGAAAGGAACCAAGAAGTGCCAAAAGTTCACAAATATCATTCATGCCTTACGCACAAAGTTGGGTATCAAGGAATTTGAGTGACATATGATGTTCAAGTACCATGATTATCTGCAAAAATACATATAGGAATAAATGGAGCTCCTATACATCTCCTATCTAGGTGCATCATATCGATATTCTTTCAAAATCGAGCACAAATTTAAACAGAAGAAGCGATACTTTGGATTTGCGAATCTAAAGTAGGGTAAGGGCATCTCCAAACCGTAGAACAAAGGATAGAGCTAGAATGGAACATACCGGGACAAGCCCCAAATCTACAAGAAATAGTAATGGGAAGACAAACAAAGACACGAGAAAGTAGTGTGAGTTCCAAAACCCAGTGCCATCATTTCCACCACCAAGGTCTAACAAAGTGAACTCGAATATCAATAGGAAGGCGAGCATCTCTTCCACTCACAAATGTGGGTGAAGGGTGCTTTGTCACATTTCATTATTGACAATGAGAGTCAAAAGAACCTCTTCTGAGAAGAGGTCATTAAGCAGTTGATTTTGCTAACAACACCACACTCACAACCATACACCATTAGGTGGCTCCACCAAGGGTGAGATCTCCGTGTCGGTCAACAATGCCACCTACCCTATAACATTAAGCCTTTCACGGATGAGGTATTGTATGAGTTTTATCCCCTTGAAGTTTTTGATGTTTTGCTATACTAAACATACTTGTGGAAGCATCATGATATGTATGAGTCCATACCAATACTGCTATTATTACTTTGGGTAGAAAACTATACAAGATACTAGAGGTAGCCCCTCCTACTGCCATTTCTTTGATCTATGATAATTAATGCAGTAAGATCATCTTCGAGACATGGAAGTTTTTTTGTTCTCGGTTCATTCTTAAAGTAAGTTAAAGATCATGTCCACATCCATGGCCTCTAGAAAGAGCTCCTCCACAAAATAGAAGCAAGTGGACGAGTTTTTGGAAGAGTACATGGACATCTTCTCCTCGCACATGGGGGCACCTTTGCACTGCCATGTCTACCATTTGATTAATATGACAACTGACACACCTCTACCTATTGGGCCACTCTACTACCCCTCTCTTCTGGAAAACAAGGAGATCAAGCAGTAGATCTAAGAGTTGCTATAAAAGGGGAACATATAACCAAGTTCCTCACCTTGTGGAAGCCCAACTGTGCTCATACAAAAGAAGGATGGGACATGGAGACTATGCATTGATTATCGGGCTATGAAATAAATCATAGTTAGGAACAAATGCTTGATTCCATGGATTGATGACCTTCTTGAGAAGCTCAAGGTGGCTAAGTACTTAAGAAATATTGATTTGAAGTTTGGCTATGACCAGGTTCTAGTAGAACCCATAGATGTGTGGAAGATTTCTTTGAAGTCCAAGGAGGGTATTTTTTGAGTGGTTGGTCATGCCTTTTAATTTGATGAATACACCTGCGAATTTCATGAAGATGATGGATGACATATTGTAGAATTTCACCAATTCGTTCATGGTTTTATATTTGGATGATATCATCATCATCAACAAGAGTTGGGAAGAGCACTTGCAACATATTCGACAGGTCCTTCACACTACGCGACAACAAAAGCTATGCACTAACCTGGAAAAACACTCCTTTAGCATGGAAAATGTCCAATATCTATGATCGTCTAGTTTTGATTAGTGCAAAACAAAAAGGGTTTGACCAACTGGTTTCAATTGAAAATGGCCAAAACCAGTCTCAGCTAGCTGGCTTTGAATACACCGATTTTCATAATTCAATTGGACCTATTTCTCCTTTACCAAAAAATTATTTATTTATTTTTAAATACCATATTAGCTACTTTGAGTTCATCACTATTATTTCCCTTCTTTCATGCAATAGCTTGGGTGTAACAGTGTAACGCATTTCAAGAGTTAAAAAGTTCATAATGACATCTGTTTTATTTGAAGGTTAACCGTGTCTCTTTTTCTTAGGGGTTCTTCCTTTAGAGATAAAGGATTCATGTTACTAGGCCCTAGTAAACCATATCATGCCATAGAAGACACAACATTTGAGACTTACCTTCTGTCATTGTGTAAAAATTCTGTACAGTTCCCCTGGTTGTTGATGCATGATTATTCAATGAGATGCATTGTTGAAGGCATCCCTTACAAGAGTGTTAGCATGGTAGAGCAAGGATATATTACCACCTAATATCTCGTAACAAAATCTTCAATACTAACTTCTTTATCGAAAAATGACTTCTTGGTCTTAAGCACTAGTTAATTAGGTTAGGTAGTTTCCCAAGTTACTCACAGCAGACTATAGAACAGAGTTCACTCTAGAGACATTGGTAGCTTGTTTCTAACAAAAATCATTTTGTGGTCTTGAGCACCAGTGAATATGTTTAGGTAGTCTCCCAGGTTATTCATAGCAAACCTCATAACAGAAAATGGTCATCCTAGAGGCATGGGCTCTACATGTCTGAATTGTTTACTAGTTTTTATCTCATTACCTATAGCTTGGAAGATTTCTGCTTTTGTATTTCTCCTTTAAATAAAATTAGATATGAGATGCTTTTAACACTTCTAATTGTTTCCTTTCTTGTTTTTTAACCAATCAGATGGACTGTTTTAAAGTTTGTAGTTATTACAATTTCTTTCTTTTCTGTATCTAGTTTCCTATAAACTATAATTAGTTATGGTTTAAATTTTCTTGTTTAAAGGCTTAGATGTTGGAGAAACTATTACTTTGCGTTCTACTACCTTGTTGCTTCTGCCATTGAAAGAACGCTGAGGTTTGATGGTCAACACTCTATTTAAACATATAGCTTCATAATGACATCTATCTTGGATACAGCCAGTCAACTCTAGAATAGCAATAATTTTCGTAGTTCTTTGTTTGTTTCTTACACGCTTGCATAAATACACATACAACCCAAAATGTAGGTGTTGTCAGTTAAGGATAAATCTAAATCAAAACCAGCCTCTGTTTTAAAATAAGAAAAGGATATCTTAGGAATGATGTGGAGAGAAGAATTGAACCTCTCTTATGCTAAGTCACTCCAAAATGCTAACCTTGGAGATTTTGAAGGTGCATGGGAGGGCACAACTGCTAAACTGGTAAGATTTTTTTCAAATAGAATCTTGTCATGGAATTGGACATTGCATTTAAAATTGGGGGAATTGTAGATAAGGCAAGATAATTTTATTTTAAGTCTAAATAAAGGTTGGCAAATAGGTAAACGAGACTAAGAAGTACAACCAGTGATGCCAATATGTAGGGGCACCCTATGCTACCCCAAAAGCATAAAACAAAATATAACAGGATCAAACAAGAGAACATGAACTAAATATAAGATCAAAAAAGTGGAAAGAGGATAGAGTGCAAGAGATTAACTAGAGGTACATAAGACAAGATGAAGAGGAAAAGGGTAAAAAGAAGAATCTACCATGGAATCAATCACTGAGAATGATCCAATACACTGTCTAGCGATATTGTCTGGGCCCTGAAAAGTACCCATGCTTGAGAGGACCTGGCTAGATGATCTTGTGAGGCATCTGCCAAACATGAGTAGACCTTCTCCGCACATTCAAGGGTAGTGAAGTCATGGCTTAAAGTGTGTGCATCATTGAACCTTTTGATGAAAGAAATTCGTAACCAAGCAAGCCAGTAATTCTAACTTGTATAAGAAAGAATTTGCATTGAAATATTCTAGCAATTGGAGAGCAAAACCTTGGGATTGGCAGGGTATTGTTTAAAAACACCAATACAAATTGAGAGAAGCCTTACGACAGTGGTTTCAAAGATGCCATTAACATCAACCATAATTTCTGAGATGAGAAATCCACTGCTGCTAAATATCTTGGATCATTCCCCGAATGGTTCAACAATGTAGGCCACTTTGCTTGTTAAAAATGTATTGTCAATGGTTTATCAAAGTCCAAATGACCGGGGTAAATGGCAAGATAATGTTAAATATGAAGAATCCATTGCATGTTCTGAAAAACATAGCAAAATAAGTGGAAGCAGACATTCAACGATGGGTAAAATTAAGAGAAAAGAAAATTTTTGCAATGCCCGACATGGTCTAGTCAAATATTATGCATACTACGAGCAGCTCCAGTGTTGTATATAAAAACAGTCACCGTGGATAAACTTGGTAGCAAAATAAAGCAACATTTAATACAGTTGAGCATACCTTATAAAGTTCTCATATGTTCAAATGCACTCACATGTTGAATACTATGATCTCTGTTCAACTGTTCTATCAGATGTAAAGAGGTCATTATCAATCATCACTTCCTCAATACTTCCACCATGGTACAAGGCCTCGGTCACAATCAGAATGGACCATTTCCTGAAAAGTCGATATACCATTCAGGTTAATTTTGAAGCCAAATCTTCTTTCCAAAAGATGAAATCCAAATCAGCATAATGATACTTCTACGTGTTTGTTCAACTTTAGTTGATTCCATGTTGCTTGTGGGGTAACAGGCAGATGGAGAGAATATTTAACAAAATTTGATATCCAACCCTTAAAAAAAGTTCATGGTCTCTTGCAACCATGGTTATATGTGCTTCCAAACCAGTGGAAGCATTTAGCTTTGGCTAGCAAAGTGATTATCACCCCTGTTCCAACTGCAGGAGGCATGAATCCACCTAATTTGGCCTTCCATAACAATTGATAATCTGTATCATACTCAGCAACTATATTCTCCCCTACTTCAAACTTGAATAAAAACAAGGAATATGAAGCCAACTTACCCTGATTCAAAAGCCGACTACAGATGGGCAAGACCTGCATAAAGGGGCCTAATTTCTTGCGCTCAGCCAACAATTCTATCAAGTACCGGTTGTTGTTGTTGCTACTACAGTGGCATGAGACGTTCAGATCCAAGAAACCATGGATACCAAAACAAGAGAAGAATAAGTGGATTGAAAATGCAAGAATATCGCACCGAAACTGCTGCTGCTAATTAGAAAATTAGGATTTGTGAACTATGATCAAAAACCCTATTTCAAAACAATTTTATACAAGATGAATTCGTGAAAACAGGGAGCCAGGGAGCCATATACACCATGAATCCATGAAAACAGGGAGCCATATACACGATGAATCCGGAATTCGTGAAAACAGCGGGCTGAATCCGTGAAAACAGGGAGCTGCCCTCCATTCGAAAACAAATTAACCTTTGCCCTCCATTTCGAAACAAATCTAACCTCCCAGGACCAAATCGACCCTCACAATTTCACAAACCACTCCCAAACTAGGAAAACCAAACTATAAATCAGAAATGGCGATTTTGATCTCCCAAACCAAGAGAAAATATCAAAATTGGGCGATTTTAAGGGAATACGATTTGGTTAGTTTATCTGCCTTGGGCTAAAATAAAAAAAATAAATTAATTTTTAAATAAAATGAGGGCTAATTATATAAAAAAAGGTTTTTATTATTTTAATTAAAAATTCACCCCATTAAAATATAAAAAGCCTTAAATTTCGCCTTTAGGCGATTATTCGCCCCTAAAATTTACCATACTTGGATGATTTGCTTGGAAAGTTTTGTTGACCTGCTGAATGATAAGGTCTGCATCTCTAAACACTTTCAGACCTTTGATGCCCATTTCTTTAGCAGTGTTTCAGCGCAATATCAAGGCTTCATACTCTGCTATGTTATTTGTGACTTGAAAAGTTAATTTGAGAGATAAATGAATGCATTTCTGTGTGGGGGACACAAGGACTACACCTGTCCCTGCAACTTCCTTAGAGCAGGCTCCATCAAAGAACATGTCCCAAATCTGTGGGCCTTCTTCCTCTACAATCTGGCAAACTGGTTTCTTAAGCTGCATGGAGGCCAACTGGGATTCTTCAATCTGAAAAATACAAGCTCCAAAATCAGTGTTGATAGCATAGATGGGATGATTAGTGGAATTCCTTTCATCACTGATTACATAAGGCAACTGAGCTTCCCTGTATAATATTTTACTCTCACCTCCAAAAACTGGGACAATAGCATAGGGCATATCATTTTGTAATGTTCCACCTAATCTCTAGATCCAACCCCTAGAAAACAACATGCCAAACTTGGGGGGTACATCTGCTACCACAATATCCATCATCATGCTCTTCATGGGCAGCTAAGACAAGGTAATGGCTAGGTCTTTGATTAATCCCGGACATTTCACTTTTCTATAGTGAAAAGAAAACAGGGCATGATAACACTTGGTAATGTCAAGACCCAACTCATCCATCACAGCCTTGGGCATTAGATTATGGCTGGCTCTTGTGTCTAGAAGGCAGCTGTGGAGGATTTTGTCATGAATAGTTAGAGAGACATAGAATAATGGGGAGCTGTCATCACAATTTTCAATCATTGGACTGAGAATAACCACTAGTTTTTCATCTTGTAGATTTACATAGTCAGTGGAGGCTTGAATGGCTTTAGGCTCAAAGGCCTCTAGGATAGATCTCTTGAAGGACTCATTGTTCACTAGTTCAATCATAGGTATAGGTATGTTTAGCTTCTGAATTTCTGATTCAACACTGAAAGTAGAAGGAGACTTGTCAAGGCCTCTTACCTCATGAGCTGGGGCTTTGAGGATGATGGGATCAATTGCCGATTGTTTCTGCTTTTTAGCTCGTTGTATTGCAGGGACAACAGCTCTCTGAACAAGAGTTTCCTTGGCATTATTTGTCTTCGACCTCAGATTATATCTGGGTTGATTAGAAGTTTGCAGAACAACGTCCTTATCCCACTCTTGGCTATTTTGGTCATTGAATAATGACTTTTCATAGGTAGCTGAGGTAAAAAGGGAGGCACTGCCTTTGTCTTCCAGACAATGGATCTCATCATCTTCTTCAAACTGCTCTTCTTCCATGACTGCATTCTGGAAAGGGGTCTTCAACCTTTGGTCTTCATTGGCATCTTTGCTTCTTTGCAGAATTTGCAACTGCTCATTGGCTCTTCTGTATGGATTTGGATTTCTAGGGGCAAAAGTATTAGGAACTCTTCCTTTCCCAAGATGTTGCTCAACCTTTAATTTGGAGATTTCAGAGGCTAATGACTCTATCATCTTGGTCACTTTATCTATTTTGGGATCTGAAGATGATGAAGACTCGCCCTCTGTCTCTTTCTATCAACATTTCCCTTGAGCTTCTCTACAATCATGATGTTTGATTCTACTTCTAAGGTTGCATCCTGCATATCAACCAAAGTAGCACATAGCCTCTCTTTCAATAGTAGACATAAGCCAGAATCAAAGGCACTAGCATAGGTGAGTTTAGCAGAGGTAGTGGTGGGTTTTACTTCAGTTGGTATCTTGCTGTACATGTGGTTAAACCTCTTATTAAAATTAGACAACAATTCACCATTTTCCCTCTTTAAGTTCACAAACACGGCGCGGTAGTAGAGTAGATCCTTCTTATCCCCCCAATGCTTTAGGAATGCATCATCTAAAGCCTCAATATCTGTTATAGATCTTGGGGTTAGTTCTTTGAACCATTTTCTAGCCTCTCCATCTAGGCTTTGGATAAAGACTCTCATCCACACATCATCTTCACTAATGTCCAGGTTATCAGCATAGCTATAGAATGATTCAAGATGTTCTTCAGCTGTAACACCTTCAGTCCCAATGAACTTAGGCCTATACTTCTGATATTCTCCAGTAGGCATGCATTCAAAGGAGTGGGTAGTACTAGAGGCCCATACCTAGCAGCTATGATTCTTTCCATTTTGGTAGGTGCTTATGGACCTGCCATAGCTGTGGTGGCTACAAGAGTACTGGAAGTTTGAATGACAGAGGATTGAGGAGTGACTGATAGGACTAAAGGAGTATGATGGATAAGAGGTGAGGTTTCCTTTGGGCTTGAAAAAAAAGGAGAACCTAAAGAATAAGGAGCTTTATGAATCTCTGAGATTTTTTCTTCACTGCTAGTATTAGATGTTATACTCTCAACATTTATTTGTTCTACTGCAGGATTTTCTTGAAGAGATATAGAATATTGTTTAGAGCTACCTGAACCTGATGATCCTTTCTGCAATGCCTTTCTTTCTTTTATGATTTTTTCAGGGTCAGATACTGGGTCAGCTTGTGGCTTCTAAGGATTTCTCCGAGTATGCCTCACAAAATGAGCTAGAACTATGAAGTGGAGTTGCCAAGAGGTTCGTCCTCCAGTGAAGTCTCCAAATAGATGATTACAACTGAAAAAGTGCCCAGAGTTTGTCTATCTTCAAAGCTGGATTAGTGTCGTCTCCTAGGGAAGTTGAGCTTCAGTTTCCTGTCCCCGGAAACAGCGCCAATTAATGTTATCACTCCACGAAGCTCTCCTAGGTTGTAGCTTGGAGATGCCCAGTAACATATAATCTTCAATATTGTTCTCGGAACTATTGAAATGGATGATGGTTTGGATCAAGTCAGATAACCATTTCAGTGCTATTCTCACTCAAGACATGCATGAACACCCTCAACAATACAAGGCTTTAGACCACTAATGCTTAATAGTTTATAGATTCAATGGATAGATGGAGAATATTGACTGTACCAACAGATGTATACATAAACACATATGAATGGCTAGCTATAGAAAGTAAATGAAGCTTGCAAATCTAATTTATCAATGTAGAGATAAGATGACAGTTATCTGGCAATAGACACAGAAGAAAACATGAATAACCTATTCAAGTGCAAGTATAGAATAGAAGAGAAAATGGGAATTGAACATGTAACAACAAAAGAAGCTTATATTGCTGGAATGAAGATGAGAAGCAAGAGGAGTAGAGTCTCCACAGTCTCCAAAAGTTGAACCCTTGTTACTATGAACTTTCACATATTTATAGCCCTTTTACAATGCTCTCGAGCCTTCTGAAGCTCGAGAGGTCTTAATCTATCCCTTTTGTATTTTTAACTATTTGATGCCATGACTAGGCACGCATGAGCTCGGAGGTTTATTCTTCTAATAACAAAGTAACTGTATTCTAATAGTTTGTTGCGCTGTCAGGGAGTTCACTCGTGCCAACGATGCTCCACGATCACTTTTATTAGTTTTGGCTATGTTGCGTTGTTGCCTTTTCCCTTCCAGCCTTTTGTCTCCTAGTCTTTGTTATGTGATGGAATGGGTCTGTGGGCCTCTTGAAATCCTTTCAAATGCTCACAATGACTGTTCCTATTTTACACAGAAAATGTTGCAAAACTGTGAAATCCCGCCAAGCTTTATTTATTTAGGACTTCAAAAGTCCTTAAACACTATTTATTCCTCTATCGGGTCCGCCCTCTGAGTCGCTATCACATGTTGCACATGGCCTGCCCATGTGTATTTTTTTTGTATTTTAGAAATAAAAGAAAAATCATGAAAATAACATGAAAATGGCTTCTTCCAAGCTTCAAATATTATATATTTCTCTTCACAAACCCTTTCGGGTCCAGGCTTATTGCATTGACGCTACTCTTTGTATTTTTTTAAATAACAAAATACGTAAAAGTACATTAAAAATGCTTTTCCTGCGGATCTCAAATCTTATGAAATAATATTTATATAGCCATTGGGTCCGGTTAATTGCATCGCACATATACATGTATAAAGACCTTGCTCCATAACGTTTCCTCGATTGCAATCCATCGATGCAATTGATCGCAATCACATATCGCTCATGCCTCGGGCCAATAAGCGCTCCTTGTATTTTCCAATAGTGATCATGCGATGCGACATGGGCCGTTGATCTGTGCGCTTGATCGATGGCCCACGTTGCATCGCCGATCGCCATTGCAAGTTCCACACATCTGCGCTGATATCCATTGATTGCGACCCGCCGCAGATTTGGATCATTGATCAGCCAGATTGGACGGTTGCTGTGCACTTCAGTGTTCATGCCTAGGATAATTTATTTTTCACTGTTTTTATGTGTTTTTTGCCTCTCGATAGTGCTTTTCTGCCATTCCAAGGGTTCTTCTCCTACACTGGTTTCGATTTTTGGCATGATTTTATTGGATTTTGAAGACTTAAAGAACATATTTGGACCCATTTGGATCAGGATCCGATATATTTATAGATGCAAGAGTAATATTTTGAAGTCTGACTTATGGCCAACGCAAAGCAAGAGGAGATGTGGTGGTCAGAGCTGAAATAGGGGACATTTCTGCTAAAATTAGTAGCACTTCACATTAGGGGCTAACAAGGCCTCTCTCTGCAAGTCACTTATAAATCTCAATGTACGGGAGAAGGTGTCCTTGCCCATGGAAGCGTATTACTGTTATTTGACCTCAGTCTAAATAGGTCGCCGCCCATGGAAGAGTATTACTGTTATTTGACCTCAGTCTAAATAGGTGCCTAGTTTCAGTTGCTCAGTGAACCACTTAGTGGATATTTTCTACTCCAATGAGAGTTGACTTGCATTGGAGTGGTCACTTGTGTGCATTGCAATGGACATGCATTGTAGCAAATGAGTGTTTAGAGACTGCTGAGTGAGGATTGTTTGCTCTGGATCATTTCAACCGCCGAGCTTATCTCGATTGCAGTTGCCTAACCCTGTCTACGTGGCTCACTAGTCCCTCCATCTCCCTTAACGTCTCCATTTGTAAACCATCAAGATGCCGGCACTGAAATGTTTTAAAAATTCCAAACTTGGTAGGTGTCGTTTAAAAATTCCAAACTCGGTAGGTGTCGTTTAAAGTTGAATTGATTATTTAAATTAATGTTTGCCTTTTGTACGTCCCTTCTCTTCTAGCCTTCAATACCATTTTAAACGAATTCATAATATCCATTTTCCCCTCCAAATTTTTCATTCGTGAAAAAAGCCGTAATTAGTGTTACGTAATAAACTCATAATATCACACTCAGTGAAAACAAAGTAGTCGAAAGTGATGAGCCAATCAGAAACTACGATCCTCTCTCACCAAATTCAGATTCAAAATTCAATTGAAAGACACTAGAAACAGTTGCGATAGAGCAACTATTATTTGGTTATGCTTTCCTCTACAAAATTTCCATCTTCCTCTACAGAATTTCCATGTTTTTGCACCCAACATAAACACTTTTAAACGATATCTCCATATATTACAATATTTTTTTTACTGTTTTGCAACTGAATTCCCCAGGTTAACTTTCCATTAAAAATACAAATAGTTCTCAATGAAAATTCCCTAAAATTAAGTGTTTTCACTGAAGAGATTGTAATATATATATATATTTTACGCTGTGGTTTTTACTCTTTTGCAACCGACAGCCCCAAGTGAACTTTCCATTAAAAAAACAAATAATTCTCACTAAAAATTCCCTAAAATTAAGTGTCCTCGCTGAAGAGATTGTGGTGCCCTTCATCACGAGTAAGTCAATAAATGTGGAGAATCTCCTTGAACCTGGAATTGATGTCTTTTCCTTTTTCTCACCCAACTAGCCTCGCTATCTTGAATCTCCACGACACTTTTGAAGGGGCTTTGATTTGCGCATGGGAGAAAAAAGGGCGGAGGCAGGAAGGCTTTTCTTCCGAGGTAGGTAGGATAGAGAAATAACCAGGTGTTTTTTTTTTTCTCCACTGCTATTTTTTTCCTGCTGTAAGAAAAAGAGAGTGATAACCCAACTGCTCTTTTTTTTCTCGTGGTAAAAAAACATAGGAGAGCGATAGTTTGACTATTCTTTTTTTGCTTTAGTTAAAAAAGCAAAACTCTTAGCTGGAGTGTTGATTTTTCATTGAAATTTCTATAAAACAATTTTTTTTTGTAAGTAGGTTACAATTTTGTTAAATTTTAAACTAACCATGTTATTCGTTAGCTCACAATTTTACATAGAAAATAGGTAAATTTTAACAAAAAATAAAAAATAAAAAATTAAACTTTTTGCTTAGGATAGTTCAAGTGGTGATTCCTGTGGAATGAAATCTTCCAGTCTTGTGCTACCCTTCCCCATATTGGGGTGAATAATAGACATGTAAATTTGAAAATCAGAGAACCCTACCAAGCTTACAAAAAAAAATAATTAAACTATTAATAATTTATTTTAAGAAAAAAATTTTTAAATAAAATATTTAAAATAAATTTGAAATCCTAAACTTTTTATTACATCTACAAATATTTTTTCAATTAAAATTTCTCAAATATTAAAAAAGTGATATCCCATTTTTTGTATGTTAAAAAACAAGTAATTAAAATCTTACATATTTAGAAAATATATTTTTAGTATAATTTACATTTTTAAATATAAGTAGTAGTTTTTATTTTCAAAATTAATCTTAAGATTTGTGTTTGAAATTAGATTAACTAAAAAAGTATTATACCAATAGAGGTAAGGTAAAATTAGGAAGTTATAAATCAACTAGATAATTGAAGAAAGAAAAACTAATTAAAAGAATATATATATATATATATATATAATAAACTCCAATATGTTTGAAAACATGGATAAAGGAAATACTAGTTATAAAAAATGATCTTAATGTTACGTTCAAAGGCTAGAATAAAATTAAGGCATTCAAATCTTTTAGCCAATATATTCTTGTATTTTTCCTCTTTTGCATTCCAATGTCCTCTATGGAGTTTCCACAAAAAAACAAATAATTGGAATATTTAACTTTCAGTAAATTTTCTATATTTAAAACAAATACCTTTAATGAAATTTCCATATTTTAACTAAGAAGTAAAATGAAAACTCTCATATCAAAACTAAAAAATATCCATAAAATAAAACCAAAATTTAAAACCAAAAAATAATTTATAAAATAATACAATTAAACTTTTAATTATAAATCTTAAATTATATAACATATTTAACATGTGTTTGAACAAAACAAATTGAAAAATTTTAACACCTTCCTCCCACAAAAGCATAACCATTTAGATATCTCTATGGCACCTAAAGGGTTATGTTTTCATTCTAGTGTAGTCGAGATCTATGATGATAGTAGCATAGAATTCCTTAAGATTATTGTATTTCAAAATTTTCATAGAAAACCTTAAATAATACAACTATTTTACAGAAACAGGAAAAGTGATTTTGTTTTAGCGGGGCAGAAAACCATTAAACCAATATATGCTTTTTGTTTAAATGTAAATATGAACCGACCAAAATTTTAGATATGCCAAATGAAGAGTGTGATATCTAGTGAAGAAATTTTATTTTATATGGTAATTTAATATATAGTTAGAAGCCTGATTTTATATGCTATTTTATTATAGTTTTTTTTTAAAGGAAAGATTATTATTCTTGAGTGAAATATGAAAGTATGTTACAGTTATCATTTTAATATATTTTTGTTATTTGGGTTTGTTTTCATGGTCAAAGTGAGTTGGATCGACAAATAATTTAAGTATGCTTTAAACATGTGATTTAGACATGCAAAAAAGTTAATGGTGTGAATTCTATCTATTGATATAGTGACAACTACTAGAATATACTGACATATTTCAATTTAGATCATTTGATCAAAAAAATTAATTAGCAAAAAGATTAAAGTAATCAATTCTAATTAGATCATTTGATAAAAAAAAATAATTAGCAAAAAGATTAGGGATTAGGGATTGCCTACGTTAATAAATAAATAAATTTAAGTATTATATTATATAAATTAGTTTAAAAATAAATAAATTTATGTATATATTACATAGAACAATTGAGAAAATAATAATAATTATGGCTAAAAAATTTCAAATAATCTCATTATTTTACATTTTAGCCAATTTTAACCAAACTTATTTTTTTGTCAATTTTATGTGAAATAACAAATATATGTTGGAATTATAAGTTTAAGTTTAAGTTTATAGCTTGAGTGGGCCCAATAGTTAAGAGCATGTGTTTCCTCGTAAGAGGTCACAAGTTCAAAGCCAAAGAGGGGTAGAGTATGTATGTCTTCCTAGACTTAGGAGTCAAATCCCTCAGGGGAGGTGGATCCCTTATCCCACAAACAAGGGGGTCTCACACGCCAATTTGGTGTCTAACTTGGATAATAATTAAGTGCACAACTAAATAGAGATTGAAATAAAGTAGATAGTGAGAGATAAAATGGATGGAATACTCTACCCATGTAAAAAAACAAACCATAGACTAAAAACAATCTTAAAAATTTCCATCTAATAAATAATGTTTAATCTAAATTATAGGTTTTTGAGAATATTTTGGAATTTAATTAATAAAAGTAAATTTAATTGTTTAACTTCACTTATGTATATCCAATTCCAAAATTTGTGATAAAAATGCAATGTTAATGAAATGAAACCCATTGGTCAGCTCTATGAAAGAGAGTTTGGACTAGGAGAGTTTGGCTCTATAGAACGCTCTACATTGTTCATGTACATTACACAATATATAGTAATCACAGATTAGGGAAGTTAGAACCATAGCCTAAAAAATAGAAACTAATTCCTATCCTGAGGTCACGTGTACCAACTCACTATTTTAAGATATTCTCCATTATCTCTAACACCCCCCCTTAATGGAGAAGGGATTCACAAATATGCCTAACATCTCCCTAAACATTTGAAACTTGATTTTTCCAAGAGGCTTAGTGAAAATGTCTGCAACATTATCACATGTATTGCAATATACCAAAAGAATTTCTTTTGATTGCACTTTCTCCCTGACAAAGTGGAATTGTGTATCAATGTGTTTAGTGTTTTTGTGAAACACCGGATTATTAGCAAGTTTGATTGAACTCTGATTGTCGCATTTGATCGTTGTTGCATCTTTCTGTTCTTCCCCAACATCCTGGAGAAGTCTCCGCAACCAAACTACCTCACATGTTGATGCACACATAACTTGATACTCTACTTCTGTTGAAGACAAGGAAACTGTGTTTTGTTTCTTGCTGCTTCATGTAATCACCCCGGATCCAATGCTAAATGCATAGCCTATTATGGATCTGCGATCGTCTACATTTCCAGCCCAGTCTAAATCTGTAAATCCTGTCAACCTAACATCAGAGGAATCAGTATAAATAATCCCATAATTTACAGTACCTTGTAGATACCTCAAAACACTTTTTGCTGCATTCCAAAGACTTTCAAGTGGCTTGGACATATATTGACTTAGCACACTGACTGCATAAGCAAATCTGGTCTAGTAGTGGTTAGGTAGATTAAGCTCCCAACCAACTATGTCACATCTACCTCTTTAGAGCCATCTCCACTCTGCAGTTTGATGTTCTGCTGTAATGGTACTGCTGCAGGCTTACACTGATCCATCCTAAATCTTTCTAACAGTCCTTTGACATACTTTCCCTGGGACAAAAATGTTTTTCCTGACTCTCTCTAGATCTCAAGACCCAAACAGTATCTTAATTCACCAAGGTGTTTCATTTCGAACACTTGTGACATTTGTTGCTTGATTTCTTTGATTAGATATGTAGCATCACCTGTAATGATCAAATCACCTACATACAAAGAAATCAACACTATGCACCCTTGTTCATCTTGCATGGTATAAAGATTAGGGTCATTTTTGCTTCTATAGTAGCCAAATTGTAGAAAAAATGAATCAATCTTTTCATACCATGACCTGGGTGCTTGCTTTAGTCCATAAAGTGCTTTCTTTAACCTATAGACTAAATGTTCTTTCCCTTTGTGGACAAACCCTTCAGATTTCTCTAAATGAACCTCTTCTTTCAGTTCTCCATTTAAAAATGCAGCCTTTACATCTAGTTGGTGAATCATCCAATGTTTCTTAGTAGCTAAAGCAATCAACATTTTGACGGTATTAAGTTTAGCTACAGCGGCAGAAGTTTCTTCATAGTCAATGCCTTCCTTTTGTGAATACCCCTTTGCTACCAATCTAGCTTTTAATTTTTCTATAGTTCCATCTGCATTAATCTTGGATTTATACAGCCATTTACAACCTATGGTTTGTTTCCCTCTAGGAAGTTCAACCAGTTCCCAATTGTTGTTTCTGATTATAGATTCATATTCCCGTTCCATAGCTATTTTCCATTCGCTACATTCATTTGCTTCCTTATAGCTAGAAGGTTCAACAATATTCAACATACTAGCTATAAGGGCATTTTCCCTATATCTTGCAGGCAATTGAGCTTTCCTACCTGATCTCCTAAGTGGTGGGGTAGCCTCAAACCTTGTCTGATCATCATTGTCTTTTTCTTCCCGCTGCTGTTGCTGTTGTATTTGTTGCTGCCGTTGTTGCTGTTGTATCCACTGTTGTTGCCGCTAATGTTCATCTTCCGCGTTTGTCTGTTGTTGATCTTGATTGTTTCCTGTTTCTTCACTTTTTTCTTCCACGAAGTACGGAATATCCCATTCCTCATTGTGCTTATCAGAATCTTCACGATCCTGCTCATGGAATATGACATCTCTACTAAAAAAAATTTTGTGAGTAGAGGGATTAAATAATCTATAAGCTTTATATTGTGAACAATACCCTATAAAGGTAAATCTGATGGCTTTTGAATCTAGTTTTCTTTTGTATTCCTTTGGAATATGGGCAAATGTTTTAGACTCAAATACTCTTAATTGTTTTCCTGCAGGCTTAAATACATATAGTGCTTCATAAGGAGTTTTAAACTCAATACTCTTTGGAGGACTCCTATTTTTTAAGTAGAATGCAGTATTCAATGCTTTAACCCAAAAACCATTCGACAGATTCTTACCTTTCAACATGCTTCTAGCACATTCCACCAATGTTCTATTCTTTATTTCCATTACTTCATTCTGCTGAGGAGTATGGGGTACTGTAAATTGTTGTAATATTTCATGATCTTTACAATACTTGAAAAGCTCATCCTTCCTGTATTCTCCCCCTTGATCGAAGCGGAGAATTTTTATCTACTTCCCTGTTTGTTTTTCAATCATATTTCTGAATGGCTTAAAGTATTCAAATGTGTGACTCTTCTTACTCAAGAAATAGTCCCACAAAAACTTTTTGCAGTCATCAATAAATAGTAATAGTGCATCTCCTAATGACTTTGTTTGCAAAGGTCCACAAAGATCCGTGTGCACTAATTCAAGTATATCTCTTTGTTTCTTCTCTACTCGAACAGGGAATTATTCTCTATGCATCTTTCATAATGTATAAACATCACAATCATTATGCACTTGTTTTAACATAGGAAGATCTCTTACGATTTCCTTTTTCTGAAGTAACAACAAATCATTGTAGTTGATCTGACCAAATCTTTGATGCCACAACTCTTCTGTAGTCAAAACCGCTATTGTTAAAGCTCGAACTGGTGTTGGTCTTACATACAATTTGTATAAATCCCTTGTTTGAATTCCTGTAGCACTTGTCTTCATGCCATCTAGCAGACCTTTAATATAGCAGTTAGATTTTAAAAATTCAACTTTAAGGTATTGATCTGTAATCATGGATACATAAATCAAGTTCTTTGTTATATCAGACACATACATAACATTATAAATTTGTCTTACATTACCATTAGTTAAAATGACATAAATTTTCCCACATCCTTTAATCTAATGGCTATCATCACCTAGGTAGATTTGTGCTCCATCGTTGATTTCTTTAAAATCTTCAAACCATTGCTTGTTACCTATTATATGTGTTGATGCTCCTAAATCTACATACCAGATGTCTGCATGAACATTCTCATCATGATCTGCCATGAACAATCTGAAATTTCGCTCATGATTGTCATTCGCGAGATGACTTGCATGTCTTTTCTACCTCTGTTGTTCTTCACGATATTTTTTCTTCTTGCACTTTCTAGCTATATGACCCAATTTTCCTCAATAAAAACACTTAATTACAGAGTTTTTCTATTCGGATTCATACCTTGGGTTGGATTTGGTATTTTTTGTGTGCTTCCTTCGTTCTGTTGTTCCGAATTTCCTTTTCTTTTGTAGAAGTTTTTTTTCACCATCAATGCAAGATCGACACTCTAGGGCTTCAATGTCGATCTTGTTTCTTATTCTTGCATCAGTATTCCTATCAGTTCTTCAAACTTCAGGATTTTCTCTCTCGCATTTATCCCAGTGATGAACATTTGGTAGTCATCAGTCACACCATTCATGGTAATTGTTACAAGATCTATATCGTCAACTGTATGGCCAATGTCTGCGAATTTGTTCTTCAAATCTTTGATCCTTGCTATGAAGGCAACAACTATTTCATTCTCCTCCATCTTTAGGGATAAGATATTGCCCTTTAGGAACATAAGACGATTTGTATTCCTTATCTCATACAGATCCTTCAAAATTCCCCAAATTTCGCTTGCTGATTTACATTCTCTGCTATGTGGTATGATGCAGTCTTTCACTGACATTTTTAGCAGCGTCCTTGCTTTACCTTCACGCTTCTCCCAATCTGGGACTATTGCTGATCCAACTACTGGCTTCTGCTCATCCCCATTTGCAATCGTCCAAGCACTTTGCACTTCTAGCAAAGTCTGCATCTTAAATTTCCAATTCGCATAATTGGAGCCATCGAGCTTGTTATGCTCATTAAAGCATGCTTTAAACATCTGATTATTCATCTTAACGATTAAAACAAATTTGACAGGTAAAAAAGAAGAAGTTATATTTACCCCATATCTGTGTCAAAGATAGAGATCGTTGATCTCCAATGTTGTTTTCAATGGCCTCCTTCCGGTTTTCTCACGACGGACCTCGGCCTCCTCGCAGCGTTCTCTCAGCAACCACCACCAAAACGCAACCCCTCCTTTTTGTTGTTGTGATGCTTGTGATGTTTGTTGTTTCCTCGACCTCACAACCGTCTTTCAACTTCTCTCACCATGTTTGTCTCGCTTATCCACCATGGAGTCGCGTAGATCCTCACGCAAGTACACTTGATATTCGTGACGATGGATGAAATGTAAATGCGCAGAAGGTGTACGGTGTGATCTTCACGGTTTTTCCTCAAAGACACGTGATGATTTCGCGTTAGGTGAAACTGGCAAGTTCCTCACTTAGCGAACAGGTTTTCCCAACCTTGCCGCTCTGATACCATGATAAAAATGCAATGTTTTGTATTAAATGAAATGAAACCGACTGGTGAGCTCTACGAAAGAGAGTCTGAACCAAGAGAGTCTGGCTCTGCAAAACACTCTACATTGTTCATGTACATTTTTTTTTCCCATGGATTGTTCATATACATTACACAATATATAGTAATCAAAGATTTAGGGAATTTAGAACCATAACATAAAAAATAAAAACTAATCCCTACTCTGAGGTCACCTGAACCAACTCATTATTCTAAGATATTCTCCATTATCTCTAACAATCTGCAGTGAGATAAAAACAGTTGAAACAGTGAATGAGAAAAAGTAACACGTTAAACAGACTCCACATAATGATATAAAATTTTCGCATGAATCAAAAGCATTTATCGGACCTGACGTTTCCACCGGCAGGAGCCAGATTGATATTTTTCAAATGAAAATTATATGTTCTTTTAAGATATATTTTTTAAGTCAGAGAACCATTTTTCAGTCAAGCAGTAGCAATTCTATTTTCAAACACAATTTTCACACACAAAAGAGATAAGCAGCATTTTATACACAAAAAAGAAGAGTCTTTCCAATCTGTTTGGTTAATTGCTTTTCAAAACTTTGAAGTTGCAAATATGTAAAAAGTACATTGAATTACAGTGTCTTGCTCGAGAAAAGTGAAGTCTTTAGGTTAATTGGATATGGAGATGCAGAGTGGGCAGGTTCAAGGGATGATTAGAAACAGATTCAGTCTTGGATGTACAGTACCTTTTAAAATTAGCAAGAAATATTTAACAACTTCATTATTATCCCTTAATGCAGAGGACAACTCTGCAGCCTGCAATGAATGTAATACATGGAGGATATTGGAGATGAATTTTCAACAATTTGAAAATTGAGCATCCTCATAACAGGCTGAAACTTAGGAATACAGTTGGTCTCTCTCCACTAAGTGTGTCATTGCATATGTGCTCTTGAGACTTAATGTTTGATCCATTGACGTTGATTACTAATCTCTCACATTACTTAGTTAAATTGATATCAGGCTTCCAGGCAAAAGGGCTTGTGAAGAAGACGGGGAGAAAATTCGTGTTGTTCAGCTATATTATTATCATAGCTATATTATTAGCATAGATACATATGCACATTAGTGTTTGCTTTCATGGCTTCCACAGGGATATGGAATGCAGTAAACATACTTCCTGAAACAATTTTCTAGCAATTTCTGGCAGCTAATTAACAATGTCGCTAAGCTAATTTCTTTGTTGTCCGAGAATTCCTTCTGCCTTCTTACTATATTTCACTGTGACCAATCTCAAGAGCCTTTTAGAACCAACAGAGTGTCTTCAACATCTCATGGCTTGGCTATCTATATAGGGAAAACTGGCAAAGAAATATGTATTCTTTCAAGTAGAGTGACAGGAGTATAGTTTTTAGGGACAGCTTAATTGATGATAGTTTTGAAAATGAAGCCTTATGTATCAGTAAGTTTAAACTTTCTTAATATATTTTTGTTAGTACTTAATGAAGGGTTTTATTTTCTGTATACATAAGTACTTTCCGTTTTAAGAAAGGGGTATCTTTATATATAAGTACTTGGAGTAATAGTGGAAGTGACTAGAATCTATTGGTATCAAGTAGTAAATTGGCCCAATTGCAGATTTTTGTAGTAAAAAAAAAAAAATTTGATAAAATGACAATCTTGCAAACCTGGTCTACAATAAAATCTTCCAACAATTTTGGTAGCAGCTTGCTTAAATAAATGTTAAATGATTCATTTAAGTTATTTCCTTGGGAATTTTTTTTCATCTGAAGTTGAAGAATTTTTATTGTTTAATTAAATTTAATTTGATTGTAAAATCAAATTTTGAAAATATTTTGAAATTTGATATATATAATAGCTAATCTAATTTGTTACCTACTGCTCGAGTAATTCATTGAATTCTGTTTCCTAAATTATTTTAGATGTCATTCTCCCATCAGATTTGTTTGTAATGGGTAGTAAACTAATTGTGTCGGGTGGTAGAATAGTTTCCCTTTTGGGAATTATGTTGTTAAAGCCTTCTGTCCGAAGTAAGTCCGAGATAATACAAATCATAAACATAATTAAGATGTGTGAGATCTATATCTTTCATATATTTGCAGAGTTATCGACTTACGATTGAAACTTGTTTGTAATATTAATCATTTGTAGTGATAATGCTTTATGAGTTAATCTTAACACAACTGAAAGAAATTTGAATTGAAATTATACTTTTTCATATATTTGACATTTTTATTTTTCCTTCAGGCCATTAGCCACAACCTAGACATATAACTTTGCTGGGAAATTTCACTATCATAATTGGAGTCATCATTAGTATATTATCCACAAAATATAAGTTTAACTAGAAGAATTTGTAATTAGAAAGTACAATTATTTGTAAGTGTAGTTCATATGAAATGTTGGAAGAACTATGGAATGAGTGTGAAATGTCCAATATTGAAGAAAGACATTTCACGCTCATTTCATAATTCTTTCACACTCATTTCACAATTCTTCTTCCAGCGTTTCATGTAATGGAACTCTGGAAGTCGACACTTGCAAATATTTGTAATTTGCAAGTATTGAAGAAGGAAGTTTACACACATTCCACAATTCTTCTAGAAACAACAAATTCAATAATAATAATAAGATTTAACACTATTATTAAATGAAAAAAATCACATTTAATTTTAAATTTGGTAATCTCCAAATCATACAAAACAAAATTAGCCAAATTTAAATTTAAATGGATGATATTATTACAATAATTCTAACCATTAATATTACTCCGCCCAAAGAGACTCAATACACTTTTATTTGGAAATAACTTGGAGATAATGCTTACAATAGACTTTTACTTGGAAATAATACTTCCTGTGAAAATTTCTAACCCAAAATTCTACTGTAGTAAATCATTTATTTCACCTACTTATTTCTCACAATAAGTTATTTACGAAATCCCTTTAACAAACATTCAAATAAATTTTACTGCAATTATCACATAATTACATAGAGAAAATAACAAGCATAAGAACAAATCACATCAACACAGTCATTTTTGGACAATTGTCCCTGGAAAAACCCAATGTGGGAAAACCGGTGCAACAGATGAGGGTTTTATTAATCTTCAGCAACAATCACTTTACAAGGAATGATTTTACAAAGAAACTGAGACATTACTGAGAGAAAGCATCCCTTTCTTGAAAACTTTTTGTCACCTTGGAGACTCTTCTTCCACTTTTGCGTCACTTCTGCATCACTTTGCATGGTTCTGCGTCACTCTGCGTGGTTTTGCGTCCCTCTACATCAACCTACATGAGGACAGAATCTTTCCTCTGCAATGTCTTTCAATACCCCTGCATCACCTCCTCCTCAGTCACTGACTGCTGTTGATGCCCTCCTCTTCCTCCACCCTATGACTCTCCCTCTGAAATCAATCTCCTTCTCTTTGAGAATCAATTTTCCTTGGGATACTGAGTATCCGCTAGTGTGTCTTCAAATGATTCTCAAGTCTTCTCTTATACTTTTCTTGTTGATGAATCAACGACCAAGATTAAGTCTCTAATCAATGGATAAGATTAAAACATACTTGATCCTCGTCTCTTAGAAGCTTCTCACCCTTATCTTTATTAATACCCATTAATATTTTTGTTTTCCTAAGTTTAAACTTAGGAACTCATTAAAAATATTAATTATTTTAATAACTCCTCATTTGGGTGGAATTTCTCCAAACGATTTCTGGGTCTTGGAGATCTCGTGTATTCTAGCCCCTCCAAAAATTTTCAAAGCTAGAGTACATCTGATGATACCTAAAATCAACACTCCCTCTTAGCAAGGAATGGCTCTAGTAGTGTTTCCCAATTGAAGCACCACGCTGATCCATGGCATTAGTCCTTTTGCCCCTCATTTATTGCGTTGTTGCAACCTGTACTGCTGTCCATGACACTCCAACTGTCACTGTTACATTTGTACTGCAGCTTCCTTTGAATATGCTACATCATGTTGCCTATAACACTACCATTGCTAACTGCTACACTCCAACTCCGAATACTTATCCATTTGTGCTACTGAAATGGATTCTTCACCATCCCCATCTTCTCCTTGAAATAAACAAACTTTTTTCTTCCTAGAGCCTTGGTGAGGATATCTGCTACCAATTCTCCTGTAGGAGTGTACCTTAACTGTATTGCCCCTCGTTGGACACAATCTCTGACAAAGTGACACGTGATATCAATGTGTTTCGACTGATCATGAAATACTGGATTATTAGAGAGCTTATTGCAACTTTTATTATCACACAAAATCCTTTTGCTTCCAACCTTCTCCTGAATAGATTCACAAGCAATTTCCTAAACCATATGGCTTTGCACGAAGTTGTCCTAGTTGCCATATATTCTGCTTCAGCTGAGCAGAGCCACAGATTTCTGTTTTCTACTACACCAAGAGGTCATTCTTGATCCAATGTTGAAACAATACCTAGTTCTACTTTTCCGATCTATTGAACTTCCAACCCAATCTGCATAAGTGAACCCACTCAACCTGATGTCATTGCCTTGGGTGTACAATAGTCCATGCTCAATTGTTCCTTTTATATACCTGAGAACATGTTTGGCTGCTGCCTAGTGCACCCTCTTGGGTTCCACCATGAACTGACTGAGGGTGTTGACAACATAATAAATGTTTGACCTGGTATTGACCAGATACATTAGGGACCCTATAAACTGCCTGTACAAGGTGGGATCAATGTCTTTATCTTCTGATGCATCAATATTCTTCCAGTTGGTGCTGATTGGAGTAGCCATAGGTCTACATTTCTGCACCCTGAATCTCTTCAATATCTCTGTAGCATGTCTCCCTTGTCCAAGGAAGATCTCACCCTTCTGTTGCTAAACTTCCAACCCAAGGAAATAATGCATCTCCCAAATCCTTCATGTCAAATTATTTGGCTAGGTTCTTCTTGCAATATTTGATGAGCCTGGATGATCTTGTCAGGAAAATATCATCCACATATAACACCAGGATTAGAGGCTCATTCTCTACGACAAAATAGTAGAGATTAGGATCTGCATCACTCTTAACGAACCCCATCTTCTACAAGTATCAATCAATTCGATCGTACCATGCTCTATGTGCCTATTTAAGCCCATACAAGGCTCTCTTTAATCTGCATACATGAGATTTCTTCTCATGTGTCTCAAAACCCTCTAGTTGTTCAATGTATACTTCTTCTTCTATCACCCCGTTCATGAATGTCGTCTTGACATCCACTGGTCAATCTTCCACCCCATATGTGTTGTAAGGGATATCACAGTTCTAATAGAAGTATACCTGGCTACTGGGGAAAAGGTTTCTTCGTAGTCTGTCCCTTCCTTTTGAGAATACCCCTTAGCCACAAACCTAGCTTTGTATTTCTCCACACTATCGTTTGCAACATATTTGACTTTGTAGATCCATCTCGAACCTACGACTGACCTGTCCTATGGCCTAGGTACCACTTCCTAGACATCATTGACCATTATAGAACTATATTCCTCCACCATAGCATCTACCCATACTTGATTCTGAGCAGCCTCCTAAAAACTAAAGGGTTCCCTGACCTGAGCTACTAAGGCCTGGTATCTTTCTATCTGTCTTCACTCCTTTTTATCATTCCTAGGTGCACCAATGAAATCCTCTGCATCCCGTAGAATCTGTCGAAGTTCATGATTCGTTCTTCCATTGGTAGTGGGTACATCTATTAGCTCTTCCTCTTCCTGAGATTCCTCCTGTTTTGAAGCTTTGCCTTTACGAGAATTGTTGGTACTAGTTTCTGCTAGTCGAAGTGGTTGGACCAATGGATCGTCTTTTGACTGCTCCTCGTAAGGCATTTCTCGATATTTCTTGAAAGCTCTATCTTCCATGAACTTTACATCCCGCTGAACTACTACCTTCCTACTCCTTGGAAGGTAGCCTCTATATGCCTTAGCATTCTCACTATATCCCACAAGATATCCTTTCTGAGCAGTTTGATTTAATTTCTTTCTCTTTTCTTCAGGCATACGATAATATGCCAAATGCCCAAATATCCTGAAATAACTAAATTCAGGTGTCTTCTCGGTTAATACACTTTCTAGAGTGATATTTGCCAATGCCTTGTGTGGAGTCCTGCTCTAGATATAAAATGTCATGTTGCATGCTTCTGCCCACAGGAATTTGGGCATATCTCAATCATACAACATCGCCCTAGCTGCTTCCCCATTAGTCCTGCTTTTCCTTTTTGTTACTCCATTCTGCTTCGGATTGTAGAGAGTCATCCACTCTCTTCTGATGCCTTCCCTAGTGCAAATATCGATGAATTCCTTGTCAACATATTCTCCACCATTGTCTGAGCACAACACTTTTATATTCTTTCCTGTCAGATTCTCTACTAGAGCCTTGAACTCCTTGAATCGACCAAAAAACTCATCCCTGGTTTTCAAAAATTAGATCCAAGTCTTCATGGAATGGTCATCGATGAAGGTGATGAAGTCTTCGACACCACTAAGAGATTTTGTGGATATAGGTCTGTAGATATTTGAGTGTATCAGTCCTAGAGCAGTCTGAGCCCTATTCTTACTTCTGGAAAACATTGCTTTGACATACTTGTCTAGAGCGCACCCTCTGCATACATCATCTCGTTCGATACTTAATTCGGGAACTCCTGATACTTTTTTCCCGAGAATTCTCAGAGCCCCACGGTGTAAGTGTCCCATCCTCCTGTGCCATAGTTCATTCAAATATTTATCTCCATTGATGCCTATCAATGCCATTGGATATTCTAGCTGTAATCTATACAACCTATTACTTTTGATTCCAATCTGGGCCTTCCTTTTCCAACTCGGGTGTTTGACATATACTCTCTGCTTAATGAAGAAAACGTCATAGCCCTTGCTTTGAACTTGAGATACAGAGGGTAAGTTCATCCCCAATCCTAGCACATGTAGCACATTGGTTGCTCAAAGCCGCTCTCCTGATTCGGTTTGAAAGACTACAGTACCTCTTCCTACAAGGGTACACTTTGCCTTAAATCCCATGGTGATCTGAAAATTCATCCTTTCTTCTTGATAATTTGAAAAAAATTCTCAAATTCCTGTCATATTCCAGGAAGCTTCACTGTCTATATACCAAACCTCTGAGGAGGTAGAACTTTCTAGGCAAGCGACTTCTTCTTCCAGTCTATAAGCTAACATAGAATAATCGTGATCCATGTTCTTCGTGTTTTCTTATTTTTCTGGAAATCTGCATGAGTCCCCTTGAGTTGATGCCTCTGCATCATGCTCCTGACCCATAGCTGATTCTTCTCTCCTGTTTCCAGATCTCTGCTCCGATACCACGTGAAAATTTCTAACCCGAAATTCTACTGCAGTAACTAATTTATTTCACCCACTTATTTCTCACAATAAGTTATTTACCAAATCCCTTCAACAAACATTAAAATAAATTATACTACAGTTATCACATAATTACATAGAGAAAATAACAAGCACAAGAACCAATCACATCAACACAGTTGTTTTTAGACAATTGGCCCCGGAAAAACCCAATGTGGGAAAACCAGTGCATTTCTGCGTCACTTAGCGTGGTTCTGCATCCCTCTACGTCAGCCTGCGTGAGGACTCCATATCTTGGACTGCGTCTTTCCTCTGCGTTGTCTCTCAATACCCCTACGTCACCTCCTCCTCAGTCACTGACTGCTGCTGATGCCCTCCTCTTCTTCCACCCTACAACTCTCCCTCTGAAATCGATCTCCTTCTCTTTGAGAATTGATTTTCCTTGGGATACCGAGTATTCACTGGTGTGTCTCCAAATGATCATAAAGTCTTCTATTATACTTTTCCTGTTGATAAATAAATGACCGAGATTATGTCTCTAATCAACAACTAAGATTAAAACAGACTTGAGCCTCATCTCTTAGAATATTTTCATCGTTATCTTTATTAATACCCGTTAATATTTTTATTTTCCTAAGTTTAGACTTAGGAGTCTATTAAAAATATTAATCATTTTAATAACTCCTCATTCAGGTGAAATTTCTCCAAATGATTTCTAGGTCTTGGATATCTCATGTATTCTAGCCCCTCCACAAAATTTTGGAGCGAGAGCACATCCGGTGCTACCCAAAATCAACACTTACAATAGAATGTAGGTAGATTTGGTTTGTTGGTTGTTGGATTTTGTTGAGAGATTTTTTTCAACAATAATCTCCTAGTTTGGAATCTTATGGATATCATCAGAACTATATATGTGGGATGCATTTTTCTTTTCATATGTAATACAATTTTAATGATCATGCCTCTTGCTGCAAGTCACTTGCAAAGCTCAATGTAAGGGGTAAGGTTTCATTTCCCATGGAAGGGTATTACCATTATTTGACCTCTTTCTAAATCAGTGGCCTAGTTTTAGTTGCTCAGTAAGCCAATGAGTGGATATTTTCTACTACACAGAGAGTTGACCCGTGTTGGAGTGGTCGCATGTGTGTGTTGGAGCAGAGATGCATTATAGCAGATAAGTTTTTAGAGGTCACCAAGTGAGGATTGTTCGCTCTGCTCATTTCAGCCCATTGTTGTGTGAAACAAGTGCTTTGTGGGTCTGAGTTATGATAATGATGTAGTGCGAATGTGAAGGTCAAAGAATGACACAAGCATTGAAACATGTGGATTTTGATAGTGGAAATCCTTTCTCATTATAGTATAAATTTATTTGGAGTTTTTATAATAAAATTAAGTCTCGTCAACTTTCTATGGAAGTATGACTTTGTTAGAATTGACCGCTCTAACAATACAATCTCGTGAAGAAGAGAAAATCCAAGATGAATATTGGACCAAATCTAGATGATAGCAAATATATTCATGAATTTGTTGTTGTGAGATTTAAGTAGTTTTCCATTATGTTTGTAAAAGGTGCGGAACCAATTATTGACCAGTGTTTCACAATTCAAATTAGTGGTTCTTGATGCTCTTTGGTGTCAAGAGAACACATTGCTAATTCGATTATATGAATTTGTTCTATGTTTGTCGGTTTTGTTGTGCTTCGAGCTTTAAGAGCATCAATTACAAGTTATTTTTATGAGATCCATGTGTGTGAGACAGGTCAAGTTTTTTGATCAACTTTTGAACACATTCAGTATCTAGACCTCCCTCCTAGAAAATAATGGATAGTTGAAAGCGAAATATCGGACAGATGGTGGTAGGTCCTGTTAGCCCCTGAGGTGCAGTGCTGCTATTTTTAACAGAAATGTCCCCTGTTTTAGCTCTGACGGCCACGTCTCCTCTTGCTCCGCTTTGGCCATAATCCGAACTTCAAAAATATTACTCTCGCATCTATAATTGCATCAGGTCTTGATGCAAATGGATCAAAATATGCTCTCTAGGTCTTCAAAATCTCGTAAAATCATGCCAATGATCAAAACAATTGCATGAGAAGAGCCCTTAGGATGGCAGAGAAACACTATCGGGAGTCCAAAAACACGTAAAAACAGTGAAAAATAGAGTGTCAGAGGCATAAACAAGTGAAGGCACAGTAGCCATCAGATCTAGCCGATCAACAGTCTAGATCTGATCATCAACATTGCAATTGGAAACCACAACAGAGTGCTTACAACAGCCCGGGGCTATCGTGATATCCGATTGCGACTAATCGCATTGTGATTGTTGGGTGTAGAGCCTGATTATCCTCTGTATTCAAAGGTTTCAGCCGGATGTATACCCTAGGAAGATTGTACAACTCTCCATGCAGGGGGGTGCGGGGGGGACTTGTGCCCCCTGTGGGGTTTCAGGGGGGCTAATCCGCCCTCGGTTGGGGGATTCAGGGGCCAGCGGTCCCCCAGCGGGGGTTTCGGGGGAATCTCTCCCAAACTAAAAATAGATGTAAAATTGCCTTGTAAAATGTTGTAATTTCGTAGTCAATTTGGGCTGTTCATTAGGCGGAGATATGACGATATAAGTTATGTGTAATTTAGGGTTTTTTGCCCTAGAAGGCAACCCCTCACTATATATGAGGGAATTGTATTGCGTCTATGTATATCTATATTCTGAGTGAGGAAGAGAGAGGAGATTGAGCGCGAAGAGGGAGCTACAACGGATCTGCTGTAGGTTGTATCTCTTCAGTTTGATGGATAATATAAAAAGAAGGATTGGTTGTTTCTCTGTGGACGTAGCCCAAACTGGGTGAACCACATATATATGTGTCTCTCTTGTTTTATGCATTTTCTGTGTTTATATTTCTACAATATTTTATGTGTTCCATTGCTCTGTAATATATAATTTTATAA